>PVLC010001287.1:67500-149629 GCA_004027655.1 Graphiurus murinus | reverse complement strand
GTACTGGGGATTGAACTCAGGGGCATTCTACCTCCGAGCTATACCCCCAGCCCTATTTTTTATTCTTTATTTTGAAACCAAGTCTCACTAAGTTGCGGAGTGCCTCACTAGGTAGCTGAGGCTGGCCGCGAACCCGGATCCTCTGGTCTCAGCCTCCCGAATGCTGGGATTACAAGCGTGCGCCACCACGCCCGGCTTGAGTTTACATTTTAACGTGAACATTTTCCTGGGTCACTGAAAACCTTTCAGAGCACAGCTGACTGGGTCACTCCCAAAGCTCCTTTTCAAAACCAACACTGCTGTGGACATCTTTTTACGCAACCCCTTTTTCACTTTTCAGGTTGTTTTCTTAAAACAGATTACAAAGGGGACAGTGTGTCAAAATTAAGGACTTCTGTAAAGATTTTGAAATTACATTTAAAAAAGGCTACATTTTCCTTCTGTTAGGCATGCAACAGAGAAATCAGATAATTTTGACACTTATATTCTTAGTTTTATTCCAAAGCCATAGTTTGACTCCTGTTATACAGTTTGTTGATAGTTGCCTGTAAGTCTATGACAAGCTGTTATCAACAACCTGGTAAAATATTCCCACCCCATCAGGAGCCTGCCTTTAGCACTCAGTCCAGTTATTTGTAAGTAGACAAAAAAGATAAGGGGGGACCTTAGAAATATTTATCTAACACTGAAAATTATTATGACTTTAACTTCAGCCGATGAACTAGTGAGAAAATATTTTTAGAAAAGTTTTCCTTCACATATATTCGTGTGTGTGTGTGTGTGTGTGTGTGTGTGTGTGTGTGTATGTGTGTGTATGTGTATGTTACTGGGGATTGAAACCAGAAACATTCTACCTCCATGCTACACTCTCAGCCCTATTTCATTTTTATTTTTAAACAGGGTCTCACTAGGTTGATGAGAGTCTCACTACTTGCTGAGACTGTCCTTGAACCTGTGATTTTCCCATCTTAGCCTCCCAAGTACTGGGATTATAGTTTGTGAGCCACCATGCCTAGCTCCTTCCCATATATTCCAAGAAAGCAGTTTCATATGTCTCACTTCTCTTATTTGGCAAATTAATCATCTTATTGAGAATTTGCAGACACTTTCCCAAACACTTTACGTTTTGGATTCTGCCTTTTCATCCTCACAGTAACTCTGTGAGGAAAGATATCACTATCAATCCCTTTGGCTGTTTAGGGAACTAAGCCTTTCATATGTTATTCAAGTTACATTGCTATTTAAGAGCAGACTCCAGATTGGAACTCAGAACTCAGCCTATTTTGAGAATAGCCCATTTTCAACTGCTACCACAGTGCAACCTCAAATGCAAAGCTCTTTTGTGAAAAATTGCTAAATTGCCTTCTTTTAGAACTTTCCCTTTCCTCTTTATGCTCCTACTGTGCCCGGTACCCTCTGTTGTCTTTGCCTTTCCAATCCTTCACTGCACATGTGTTTACTGATCCTAAGCTGCTAGAGGGCAAGTTGGTGCCTGCTCATCCTTGTATTTCCACTGTCTAACAAGGCCAGGAATCTCATAGGCGCTCAAGAAACACTTACTAAGCCAGGTATGGTGGTGCACACCTGTAATCCCAGTACTTGGGAGGTTGAGATGAGAGGATTGCAGGTTTGAGGCCAGCCTCACAACTTAATGGGACCCTATTTCAAAATAAGGAATCAAATAAGGCTGGAGGCATAGCTTGGAGGTAGAATGCCCCTGGATTAAATCTCTAATACCAAATAATGATGACGACGATGATGATGATAATAATAATAATAATGATAACTGAATAAATGATGTGAGTAAAAAAATCTTAGAAGGCAATCTTAAGATGATATTTTGCAACTTCATTCTTTTAAATGTATGAAATTTTCCCAGAGTACATGGTTTTATTCCTGTGTGCACAGTTTGAAATAATAACCAAAGAGGAGGAAATGAATAGTTTAATACTACAAGATCGTTTGGCCACTAGAATGACATTTAGGTCACTCTGGGTTGTGTTTGGTCTGCCACACAGAACACAATTTGAGCCAACAGCGTTCAAAGATTTCCGAACTGTTGTAAACCAAAGGCCCATTTTTTTAACAAGTCTAAATGGATGTAAAATAACTTAGTTAGAGGTCATGTGAAACTTTATGGTTTCAATTGTTTAACTTCGATTTTTTTTCTAAAGTGTAGCTCAGCGAGTGTGAACCCACACAAACTAAACAGAAGAAGAGTTTGCACGGAGACTCTGGAAGCTGGAGATGCAAATCACTCACAGCTTTGTTCAGCAACTCAAAGGGGCAAATATATCCAATATTGCCATCTATCACATTGAGAAAAATGAAGACTCCTCTGGCAGTTGGAATAAAGTGTTTAAACACTAAATAGCAAGGAAACCATTTAGTTATGTGTGTGTTTATGACTTCTGTGTTTTTGTTTTGTTTTGTTTTGTTTTGTTTTGAACAAGGATGGATGTGTTCTTTGTAGAGAAAATAAGTTGTGTGAAACTCCAAATGCTCAGGTTAAGACCCAAAGATGAAAAAACATCCTCTGCACAGAACATTCCTTCACTTTTAAAAATGATTTGAACCACAATGACTGAGAAATAAACTCCTACTTGACTGAACCGTACTGTTTTAGATGGAATGATACCTCTTTAGTGGTATGTCTGTTTTACTTTTGCATTTATTTAATACACACACATACATATAGATCTATATAGATATATTACTAAATATACATATACATATACACACATTTATATAGATATATACATATACATATACATGCCAGGTGTGGTGGTACTCACTTGTAATCTCAGTACTTGGAAGGCTGATACAGGAGGATCACAGGTTTGAGGACAGTCTCATCAATGTAGCAAACTCTTAGTAACCTAGGGAGACCCTATTTCAAAAATAAAAAAGGGCTAGGATTGTAGCTCAGAGATAAAATGCCCCTGGTTTCAATCCCCAACTCCCATGTCTCTCTCTCTCTCTCACCTACACACACACACATACACACACACACACACACACACACACACACAGAGGAAAAAAATAAATATACATTTTGTATACATTGTCTTTGATTTCATGTCTGCTTTATGGGCAGTAGAGTTTTGCACTATTATTTATACTTAGTATCTTTTCTTTATACTAAAATCTTACTACCCCCAAGTGACATTAATATAGAAAAATGCATTTGAACATGAAAACAACTCTTTAGGGGTATTGTTAGGAACTTTATAAATATAATTATGTATATTAACAATATGTCTAAGTTTCATATGTATTTTAAGCATGTTGTGTGTATAAATGTCGGCACAGCATTCTTGAAAATATACTTATGCAAGTGTTCTAAGTTGCATCCCCATGTAGAATTTCTCCCTTCTTCTTTTATGGTCCCATTGTATCCTATACCTTCTGTTTTTAGAGGCATAGTTACACTATTTTCAAAGTATACTTAGACAAAGAATACATTTTTTTTTGTTCATGCTTTTCCAAGGAGTGCCAATATTTTGCAATAAAAGGCATCAGCTTTCATAGAAACTTGAAATATTTTTCTAATATTTCACCAACAATATGCCCATGCTAGCAATAATATGCTTTAAATGCTTCGTGTGGTTCAAGTTTGTGACTATAGAGAGATGAGAGCTGCTGCTCAGTTCTAGATAAAAAGTAGGTGGCCAGCAGGTACAATCTATAACTACACAACATTTAGAAAACAAGTAACAAGTGTTATCAAAAGTTCATGAAGTGGCACCAAGAAGATGTTCTGAAAAGGAGGGATCAAAATTAAAAGAAAATGCTTAGTTAGATACCAGGGAATTGAGCCAGGTGTGGTGGTGCACGCTTGTAATGCCAGCATTTGGGAGGCTGAGACCAGAGGATCTGGGTTCGCGGCCAGCCTCAGCTACCTAGTGAGGCACTCCGCAACTTCATGAGACCTGGTTTCAAAATAAAGAATAAAAAATAGGGCTGTTGTTATAGCTCAGACATAGAATGCCCCTGAGTTCAATCCCCAGTACCGCAAAAAAGATACCAGGGAATTGGGAATTGGCTTCAAGTACTTCTTGAAAATGTTTCCTAATGAAATGTGGGTGTTCTAACACTACTTCTGTTCATCTTTCACTACTTTTCATTGACTCAAATGTACCACACATATTATAGCTGGGTCTTAGGGTAAAATCTTTCTACGTCAACTATATAATTGAGTTCTGCTTTGGCATTATCAGAAGGCCAATTCAACTCATGTTGGTGGGAAGTCAGGGAGCTTATTTTGAATAGAGACTATAGTTAACTTCCTTTATTCAAGTGAAACATTATATGGGGTTACTGTAGTTTTGTAGGTGAGGTAGGCTAGAATGGCTGGAGAGTAAATCTGAGATGGAAAGCCATGGGTGGTACCAGCAATGGAACAAATACCTTCTAGGTACCAATCACTCATTTTCTGGGATGGACAGGTGAATCAGAGACGGTTCTATCAGACTTGGTCTTCCACCTGAAGAGGTGTTGCTTATAGATGATAAGTATTTCACTAGGACTCTTCTACTAAAGTGAGGGTCAGGAAAGTCAACTGGAGTTTTGCAAAATTCTAGACCAGACCTGAAGGTTCTCAGAGGTGGCTTGGGGAATATAATCATAAGGGCTGAGATGAGAAGAAGGAAGACGGAAGAGAGCCAAGAGCGAGTGCTCTGGATTCCCTACCTTTATTCCAACTACAGTAATTCCATATAATGTTTCACTTGAATAAAGGGATTAACTCTTAAAACTCCTCTGAGACCTTCTTGTGTTAGATGATTATATAGATACAGGTAATGCTGCAGACTTTACTGATAATAAAAAATAGGTCATTATCTCATTGCTTTGAGGCATTACCAGGTCTGTCGTAGGAAAACTCAAGGCAGGTCACCACTTTGTGTTGTGACTGGGCAGCACTGACACTATGCAACAGACCCTGGCGGACCCTAATATCTATGTAGTAAGTAGCTGTGACATAGTTGAGGTTCCAGTGAAGTGACAGTGCAGGTTACAGAAGGAGGCAGAAGTCACTGAGAACCACAGATGCTAAGGAAGGCATACGTATCGAATAGCATGCACTTGTTGTGGCTATCACCCAACATGCTGGGTAGTGCTGGGATCTCATTTTCAGTGGCTCTAACCATCTTATAACCCTGAGCTGGATAAGGATACCTGGATTTCTATACCATGGTAATATGCTCCAGGAACTTGAGCTAAGGCAAATTAAATTTCTCAAACTGTTGGTATTTGGAAAGTGTTGCTTCAGCTTCCTTGCATGAATAGATAATATTAGGCCACATAATAAAATAGACATAAACGTTATATAGATACACAATATATATTTCTCTATGAATGAAGAAAAATATTTTGTAATGTCTGGAAAAAGATGGGATTGTGGCATCTCAAGATACAAGCATTACCTCTGGTAGATCAGCTTATTCTTAGGTACTGCATCTGTGGCTCTTGATCCATCTAGGGAATGTCTAGTTCTTGAGAATTTGATCACCAACTTACTACAGAACTTTGCTTCCAAGAGGCTACACAGGATAACTGGGTTGGAAGTTTGGGTTGTCATGCTCCATAGCATGGGCTTGAAGAGCGGGATTAGTTTCTGGTAATTGATAAAGTAGTTACAAAGCATCAAAGTGATTGCAGACCAGATTTTTATATAGGTTTCAGAAGGATGGTCATTTCACCTTTACTATTAAGTATATTATAAAAAACATAGACATATTCTATTCTATTTATGGGTAATTTTTCTGTTCATATTTTAATTTACTTTCTCAAATGTCTTGCAATGACTGGATATCTTTATGAAAAGAAAGATCATAAAATCGCAATGAGTTAAAGCTTCCCTTTTAGCTTAGATCTTTTAAAAAGAGCCTGGGTAACATATGGGTGATATAAGAAAGCATCAAGTATCTAAAATAGACAAACCCACAAAAGAAGAGTAGAATGGGGATAAAGAGAATGGGAAATACAAAGTTAGGATTCAATAGGTATGAAGTTTCACTTATGCAAGATGAATAACTTCTAGAGATCAGCTGCACAACATTGTATCTCTAATTAATGTATTGCAAACTTAAAATTTGTTAAAGGACCAATCCCATGTTAAATGATAATATAAAATAAATAAATAATTAAAATAAAGGCCCTCCAGTGACAATTATCTAAATAGGAAAACTTGGAAGTTTTGGACAATTGCCATGAAACCTCTTAAGGTAGTGCAGAAAAACACACAAAGACATGGGTGACTGGCCATAAATATGTTATCCTCCAAGCTAGGAATTGTACTTGTTTGCTGTAATACAGACTTTTTGGAAAATGAAGCAACTCTTTATAAGCAGATGCAAAATATTATTGTGAGCTAGCTGACAATGGGCAGATTTTAGTCTAATGATGCCATGTGAAGTTGAATGCAGAAAGTAGAAATAGTGGCAAGCTTAGTCAGTGCCACGTCATTCAGTAATAGTGTTAGGGACATGATTAGATATCTCTGATGAAAATTAAGAAAAAGCTAATTTTGTGACCTGAAAATGCATAGCTGGAGTGGAAGACAAGCACTGAACCCAAATCAAGAAAATCTAGTGCAAAGCAGGAGTTGAGGTAAATTAAAAGACCATATTCAGAAATAAAGAGATGGAAACATGGGTTCTCTCAAGGAGTGCTTCAACAAATTCTGAAACATTACATTTGGCTTCCATGGGGCTATTACTACTGAATTTCCTTCATACATAGCAACTTTTGTCCATATCCAATACCATTTGCTTCCATCCCACAACACTGCTTAGCTTCCAACACTTATTCACACATGTTCCAGGATGTTCAAGTTAAGGAACTTTGGAGGAGGTCACAATGAACACAACCAGGTTCCAAATATGTCCTCCTTTGTACATTAAACATTGTTGCATATTTCTTGTCACTTTCTAAGCCCCTAAGGCTTTGATGATATCTTGTCTTCATTTATATCATATTACAAAAGGATTGCCTCTTAAATACCACCATAATTATTGACTTACATAATGACCACTTTAATTGAAATCATTTGGGATTTCCCAAAGGTAGACATATAAAAGAATGACCTATTAGCAGCTTTAGCATGCTACACATTATTAACGAGGGGAGTTCCTCTTCATCCATCTTCCACACCAAGGATTACATCATTTCAGCAGGAACAAATCTGTTTCTTTTCAAGATTCTATCAACTAAGATATGGGCTTATCTACTGTACATCTTTCTATATTAATATATACTTCATGCCAGGCTTATTATTAATTCAGAGAATTCATACATGAATTTGGTTAGCATTCAAAAAAGATTATTTTTTTCTCAGAATTAGAGATCATTAGTGAAGCCTAAAATTCTCAACACAACCTCTTATTTCACAGACACTGTAATGAATGGATAGGTATTGTGAACCTAAGTGGGATGTTATAAACACATTCTCTCTTTGGTAAGGAAGATTTTGTACCAATTACCTTAAAATACCTTTAACTGGAACTTCATAAGAATTAAAATCAACTATATTTGCAACTCATTTATAAGGATAAGCAATCTCTATGCATTCTCTCAAAATACTTATTAAAAGGTTTGTCATGTGTATTGCACTCAGGAACTTCTTATAAAGAAATAATTTCAGTATATATCCTGGTATACTGAAACAATTTTATATTCTATTTCTCTCTGAATGAAGAAATTAAGCTAGTTTATGTTCATAAAGAATCTCAGCAACAATGTTGAAATGGAATGTGTTTTCTCTGAATTAGTAACCACAACAGCATAATTAACTAGTTTTCTTACTGACCAATGTGCTCCATCTTAATCATGATTGTACTTTCTTTGATTTCAGAGAATCTGAAGGGATTTGTACGCTGATTATAGAATTAAATGAAATGAAAGAGATGCACTGAAGTAAGTAGGTGCTCAAGTAAGCTACTCATACCTCACCTTTTTTCATCTAGAGATACAGAATTTGTTACAATATTAAAAATATACAACTCATTATCCAATCCAGGGATCACTTACCTTATTAGATTCTTCAGTACTGGGGTGTCATTACATGCAAAATTTCTTCTGCTCACTATATTTATGGCAAATATTTCTAGAGATTAGGTGAGGTCTTCAGGATGTAAATGGACAAATTATTTTCTTCAGACATTTGCTCATACTTTGCCATGTGTTATTTAGGTTCCTATGTAATAGCTTGGTTACTGATTTTTGACTATATGTTTAGGTGAATTGATCATTCAATCACTTAAGGTTTGCAAGCAATGTGTATTTATAACCACCATCACCTACACAATAAATTGGTCAAGTCTGACCAATTTGACTAATGTCTTCAAAGTAGAGAAAATGTATATTTAAGTCCACAAAATGATCTGCCCAAAGATTCTAAAGTTTCAGGCATGTTTTCCAGGCAGACGAGAATATAAGACTTAAAAAGATTCTATGTTTTATGAGATTTGTGAACGTAAACTCATCTTGTGATTGTATTTCAATTGTTTTCTGGATTTAAAATATATCAGTTTTACCTACTTGAGATTGGAAATGCACTCCTTTTTCCATCAGTGAGTCCATTTAAAAAACAATAGTATATAGCAGCTTTTTCCAAATAAGAAAGAGAGGCTTTAAACTTATATTAGTCAACTGTGCTTTTATTTCAGGCATATCTATCACTAACATTTTCTATTCTTGTGGTTGCTGATTAGTCTCAAATGTGTAGATTTATGCTTAGGGTTTTTACAGTGTGAACAATGAACAAAGGCTTCATTTATCTCTCAATGATAATTTTGTATGGGTTGCACAAATCATTACATTCATGCTAATTTTATATAAGTCCAAGCTTTTTGCATTTCTTATAGTTCTAATATTAATTGTGTTTTTATTTGAGGCAAGTGGAGAGTGATAAAATGAAATTTCTTCAAATAAGAAATATGAGTGTCCCTAAGACCTTCTTCCTGGAAGAAATATGCAAACATTACATAAGCCAATGGACAATCATCCTTTACAAAGGGTCAGAGAATATATATATTCCATTCCAAAAAGAACACTTAAGTTTGAAGAGGAGGATGCTTATGCAGAATTAACATGGAACTTCTTTCACAATGTTTGATTATATGCCAAAGAAGAATCATATTAAAGAGTCAATTGAACAAAAGAGAGAAAGGACATTTACTTTTTACATCAAATGTCACATTTAAAAGCACACTCTGCTTAGAGAATACAGTGCATTCAACTCAAGCTAAAAGTGTCTAGCTTAAGAAAATGGTGGTTACCTGAATCTCTATCTCTCTACACACATCATCCCCAACATCCCAAATACAAGATCAACAGAATGGCAAAGAGAACCACATAGGCCCTGTGCTTTCATTATTACTATGAGGATCTAAGGTTAACAGGAACTTTTCATTTCCTGTTGGAAAAGTACATGCCAAATTCCAATGGAGCTCTTTCTACAAGTGTGAGGGTGGAGAGAGCAGGGAGGAAGGGGACCTTTGGCAACTCCATAGGACAAAGTCAATGTCATAGATGAGGCATAGATGAACTCACCCTCAGAAAGAAAAAAGCCAATACCAAGAGGTGAAATAGTGAGCATGGATCTGAACCTGCATAGGTCACTACATGGTCTACAGAGAAAGGGCTCAAAGGGGAGGCTGAAACCACAAAGAACTACCACTTTTGGGAGACACCCCCATAAATGGTGTGACTCTTGGAGATGAGGCAGTGAAGGGAAGGAATGAAGTAGGAGAAAATTTAAGGACACTGATGAAGAGATGGAAAACTTTAAGCTACAATTCATAATGTCCATGTAACAGTTATGAATATCTTTGGATCAAGCACAAGTAGAAGCTCCATTATTAGGATATTTGAATATTCCAGCCATAGTGCAAAATAGGGCAACTGGATTAAAACATAAATAGCAAAATGAAACAATATTGTCAATAAGGTATGGTTTTTTATTTTTAGAATTATATAAAATGTTACTCCCTGATAATAGAGAATATCCCTTCTTGTCAAATGCACATAAAATATTCACAGCACTCCGTCATATAGTAGGTAGGTTGCTCAGAAAATTTCATGAGTTACAAAGCATAAATATTTAAGGCAGCATTCAGATTTTAATGAAATAAAACTAAAAAATTAAAGTGATTAAAACCTATTCCCCTTGGATATTTTTAAAGAATCTCTTACATTTGGGTGAATGAGGAAATGCAAACTTTTAAAAATATTTTTTTAAAAGTTATTAAAATTCTTCTGCATACTTCCATGTAAGAAATTTGAAAATATAGATGAAATGTATGGTTTCCAAGTGAAGCAGGATTTTCTCAAAATTATCCTGCAGAGATTTTTAAAAAGTGAGAATAGCAAACCACTCCACAAAAAGACTATGCCCAAACATTTCATAGTTTTCCTAAGCCCTTAATAATTATTTAATACCATATAAAATATCTCAAAGTACAAAAAATAAAGTTAAACATTAAATTATTTTTATGAAGCTAGTGTAATATTGATATATAGACCTATTATAAATAGCAAGAAAATTACAAAATAGCATCATCTATAAACATTGATATAGAAGTCCTAAATATAATATTAGCAAATAGAAAATTAACCAAAATTATTGTATCACAATAAAATTTTATTTGTATCAGAAATGGAAATTTTGATGATAGTAAATTTCTTAATTTTAGTAAGCCTCACTGTTTTATTTTTTGTTGTTTTTGTGGTACTGGGGATTGAACCCAGGGGCATTCTACCTCCAAGTTACACCCTCAGCAGTATTTTTTATGCTTTATTTTGAAACAAGGTCTCACTAAGTTGTGGAGGGCCTCACTAAGTAGCTGAGGCTGCCTTCCAACTGCGATCCTCCTCTCTCAGCCTCCCAAGTACTGGGATTACAAGCGTGTGCACTACACCCGGTTCTCCAGATCTATTTTTTTTTTCTTTGAAACAGGGTCTCACTAAGTTGCAGAGAGCCTCACAAAATGGCTAAGGCTGGCCGCGAACCTGCAATCCTCCTGTCTCAGCCTCCCAAGTACTGGAATTACAAGCATGAGCCATTACACCCAGCTCAAGCCTCACTATTTTAGTAAGCCATTTTTGTAAGTCTATGGAGAAGAATTATTTGGTTAACTTTCTTTGTAGATCTCAAAAATCACTGACAAAATTTGATTTTAAAAACTCTTAAGAATATGAGAATATATGGTTACCTGGTAAAACATATGCTTCAATTGTAAAGATGACATATCCTATAATAGGAAAGCAGAAGAAGAATTTCCTTTAAGATTGGGAATAAGACAACATGCCCACTTTCTCCACTATATTGAATTATGACATGCAGTTGTCAGCCATTAAAATTAGACAAGAGAAAAAAAAAGTAGAGGCAGGATAGTTAGTAAATAAGAAGTGAATAAGAAATACTAAATAGTGTTTAGTAGCAGATTAAATGATAGTATATGCCTGCTGGAGAGCCCCAAATAATGATAAAAATAGCTTAAACAATAAAGTAATTAATCACTACAGCAGGCTATAAATTAACAGGCAAAAATCATTAGTCTTCATATAGACTACAATAACCAGTAAGAAAATATAGTGAAAGAAAAAATTTTTATAATTTTGGCAATAACAACGATAAAAATGTTAAAACTTGAACTTGACAAAATGACTTGAAAATCATGGAGAAAATTATACAATACACCTGAAAAGATATAAATATACTCTTGAATAAATGGAAAGAATGTCTCAACATCAAGAGACATCACCTTCCTTCAGTTTACAAATTTAATGTGTTCCTAATCCAGCAAGCTTTGTATCGAGAACTAGAAAAATTGATGTCGTTTCTTATGAAAAATTGAGCAAAAATGCAAGAAAAAACACTAAAAATGACACTGGAGAAAGGATAAGGGGAAGTATCTAACATTAAAATGTACTACAAACCCTCTATAATTAGAGAAGTATGGCACTGGTACATGAACCTGCAAATCAGTGGTCCAGAAAAGGATACCCAGAGACAAACTCAGCTGCACGTGGCAATGTATTATGCAATAAAGGAATCTCAAATCAGAAACAAAACTTCAGTTTTTGGTACATGATGTTGGGATAACTAGATGGACATTTGGATAAAATATTCAAAAATGAACTTGAAACCATACAAAATATGAAACTCCAAGTGGATCAGATATTTAAGTGTAAATATAAAATCACACAAATACTGGAATAAAGCATTGTTAAGTGCCTTTATAATTCAAGTTTAGGGTAAAGGTTTGAATTATGATTCCTATCTAGAAGCAATAAAAAATTTACATATTTTATTACATAAATATAATTAAGAAATTTGCATGCACTTATTTAAAAACAAATAACAAATTCAGAAATATTAGCAAGATATATCTTAATTAAAGGACTATTGTTTTTGTATGCAAAGAACTTTTAAAAATTAGTGGGACATTAAATTGACCAAATTATGGTATGTGCATATACAATGAATCTCATTATGATATGTAATTGTAATGCATTAATGAAAAAAATTAAAAATAAACATTACAGATTTAAAAAATTCAATTGGCTATACTTTGGAGGAAAGAAAAAGATTGCAGTAAAAGCACCTAAATAGATAATGTTTAAAAAATGTTAAAATGGCCTTCAAATCAATTAAAAGATACTTGACTCATCCATGAAAGAAAAATAGAACTTTAAATGCACTGGATAATATTACATTTAAATTTGTATCTAAAGTTAATGGATACTATTTTTCTCTGATTAAATTGACAAAAATTCAAAAGACTGACAATGTTTTATTGACAAAGCTATTGGAAAACAGGCATTCTCATTCATTTTGGTGCAAATCTAAAATGTTACCACTTTGGAAAGGAGAATCAAACAATGTCTAATAAATTACAAAATGCATTTGACCCAGAAATCCCACTTCTAACAATTTTATGAGAATACATTTCTAACAATCATTTTTGTGATTATAAATTATTGGCAATTGCTAAATTGCCCAAGCAAAGAAGACTGAATAAACTATAATATATAGATATAGTAGAGTGCTATCTAACTGTAAAGAACAAGGAAGACCTCTACAAACTGATCAATATTGCTAAAGGGAGAAAAATAAAGTGCAAAGAAATATGTATGTATAGCATGCTACCTTTTATGTAAGAAAGAAGAAATAAGAAAACATGATATATTTGTAAAAAAGAAACAAATAAAAGGATAAATCAAACTTGTGAAATTGATTTCTTATAGGAGAAAGCTCAGGGTGACACTTCTAGGGGAAGGAGTAACTTTCTCTGAGTATAGCTTTTTGGAAAATCTTTCAGAATCTTATAAGTAATTCTGTATGCTCAAAAAATAAAAGAAAGGTTGAGAAAAAATCCTCAAACTCAATATAAAGAGAAGTAAAATTTTGATTTATTTCAAGCAAAATATTTACACTTAAGGGAAACTATAATGCAATTGATGAGTACAATACTTTCACTATATAGCCTTAGATCCTCAGTCTTTAATAAGAGAGAACTGGGGGGGGGGGACTTCAGATAAATACTGATTTCTTTGTATTAGGGATGGTTCTTGCAGTGGTACTCTAATGAAGGAATCAAAATTAGTTTCAGTAATAAAGGGCACATCATGTACCTCCTTGTAAAATAACCTGGGATGGAAATACTGTTGATGTAATCTTCTGGTCAAAATGCTTAATCTGAACTTAATAAGGAAGCAGAAAAACCAAATTATGGAAATTTTTTAAAAAACAATCACTCTGTATTTGTTCAGTGATGTCAAAAGCATGAAGAACAAAGAGATCCTGATGAACTCTTTCAGGTGAAAGGATGCTAAAGAGACTCTGTATTGCATCCTGTACTGAGGAAAAAATAATTATAAAGGACATTATCAGGACAATTGAAGACACAGAAATATATACTATACATTATAGAACAGCATTACAGCAGCATTGAGTGTTCTGAATTTCAAAACTTGACCAAAATATGACCCTTTATCCTTTTGCCACCTTAACATTCCTTCCTGTGAAATGGGGTTACCCATAGTTCACCTATCAGTCATGGTGAAGTTTTCTTTCATAAATTTTCACATGCATAACAGTAAATTTTAAAACAAAATTTAAAAGGTATTAAAAAATATATATATATGCACATCTCCCACCCAATTTTTGAAAGTAGAAGAAATTCTCTTAGAAAAAAAATTGAAAATATAGCAAAGTTATAAAAAGAAAAATTATTAATTATTTGAAGAAGAGAGTTGAAATGTTTTGAAGTTTGGGGAATAAAGAATCAAAATCATTAACAAAGGATAAAAAAAGGGAAGAGGATAAGAGTAGATGATAATGTTGGGTTATTGTAAATCCACTGCATTCTCAAAATAGCAAATTTGCATTTGAATTCACTAAGTTTTCCTTCCAGAAAGTGATCACCCTTTTAAAGAATGAAAAACAATTTGCTGATATTCAGTCTCATTAGGTAGACAAATCAATAACTATATAAAGCCTGAGTAGCTTGTTGGCACAAACTTGCATGACCTTATTTTCACTTAAATGTATCAAGATTTGTCCTGGCATTTAAAAAGAAACACTTTTAAGTTGTCAAGCAAAAAACTCTGTATAAACAAGTGAATAATCGAATTATTTACTTTTTATGCATATAATGGTAGAAGGGAGAGGAAGAAAAGGAGAGAACGAAATAGATTTCAATTTTCCAGATAGCCATTCAAAGTTGAAGAAGACTGTGATTGATAAAAACAAAAACAAAACAAAACGAAACAAAAACCAAATGGTCTAAAACTTCCTCATCCTAAATCAAGGCTCTGGCCAATTATGTATTAAGTACAGGACAGCAGACTTCTTTTCCCCAAGGTCCCTTAGTGTCAGGCCCTCTTCCTGGTGTTCAGGCTTTCCCTCCATGGGGCGAGTTGGAAGGGGTAGAATCTGCCTACCTGGGGTCTCCTAAGCTGTAGCTTCATCACAAATCATCGTGGTACACAATAGTCATGTCTGTGTTTGCTCCTATGCATTTCGACTGGCAGTCAGTTATTATTAGAATGAAAAACTAAGCCATTATGCTATAGAAGCCGCCCTGGTTCTTTCAAATTTGTGGAGTTAATACAGCAAAATTATCTTTAGAGCTGATAAAACAACTGTATGCATATAGGCTACTGGCTTCTTCTTGGGCAGGAAGAAACACAAAATGGCAGCCATGTTGGGATGGAGGATGGAGGTGTTGAGCTTGAAAGTGTCCATGGGGAAGGCTGGCTCAGCAACACTTGAAGAGATGCACCAGAAGCGATGCGACTCTATTCTGAAAGAGAATTTTATTTGTATTAGTCTTTCTGTAGGGAGAAAACAAAACCCATACCTCCAAATTTTCTAAAAATAGCCCACTGCTGCACTCCTTAAGTAGCATTATTATTTATAGTCCTGCCATTTTTCTGTTATTTAGTGAATGTTTCAATTAACATTTCTGTGATAAAAATATGCATGGAGCAATTATAGCTTTTCAGAAACCAATGAATCGCAACTGTAGCTACTTCCTATTTATAAACCACTCTTATAATATCTTTAGGAGCTGCTCATCTCTTGTAAAAAGATTTCAGTCATAAAAAATGCAAAGCACAATAAGTACTGATGTTGTGCTTTTCATTCCAAGAGCTTTATAGTGATAACTCATTCAAGCCAGCTCTGTAAAGGTCACAGTGGTGACAGTACCTATTAGACTAGAATGGTACTGTATCCCTGGTGGTGGTGGTGGTGGTGGGAGGTAGGTCTCCAGGGATCACTTGATTGAACCAGCACATTAATATCCAGGTATTTTTCAAATCAATTTCTTGAATCTCTGAAATTTTCTCTCCTTTCCTGTCCATCCCCCCCCCGCCTCTCCCTCCCTCCCTTCCTTCCTTCCTTCCTTCTTTCCTTCCTTCCTTCCTTCCTTCCTTCCTTCCTTCCTTCCTTCCTTCCTTCCTTCCTTCCTTCCTTCCTTCCTTCCTTCCTTTCTTTAGTACTAGAGATTGAACCCAGGGGTATTCTACCTCTGAGCTCTGAGCTACACCCCAGCCCTATATTATCTTTTATTTTGAAACAGAGTCTTGTTAAGTTGAAGAGGGCCTCAGTTGCTGAGGTTCACTTCTTGAGTAATAATACCCCAAATGCCAGCAAGAGTAATATTTCAATCCCATCCTAAAGACCTAGGTTAAGAGGGTCATAGATTCTCCTCATATCCATATATATGTGTGTACATATATAAATTCATATTTAAATGAATATATATGTGCTGACTTTTATTAATTGCTATGTTGTGTTTTTTTTGGATTATTTTCTTTTCTTTTGAGGTCCTATAAGAATGATTGTATTGCAACACAACTTCCATTATTTTTCAGAAACTTACTTAGCATTTGGAGAGATCTCTGATCTGACTGCATCACTGTGGAATATATTAACAGCACTTTTCACCTTAACACTGAGTTAGAATTAAAGGGTCCAAACATTGATGCAGTTACTGAGACTAGGTCCTAAGCCAGTCTAATTGGTTTACCCCTTCTAAGATGCAGTAGCTTTGGCTAAGAAAGAATAACATTCTTCAAATGCAGGGTGTGGCAAGGGAAGGGGAGTTTTCTGTTTTGTGTCTTGCTTTCTTTTCTTCAAAGATTAACTTACTAGAGAAAAAGAAGCAATGCACTGTAGTTACTGGCAGTGGCAAGGCTTTTTAATAACATTAATCAGCATTGGTTATTAACATTTTTTTGTGTGATACACCCCATTCTTCAGATTCTGGACACATCACTTTCTCTGATTACTCCATAGCTATTTCATAGACGAGGACACTGAGGCATTCAATTAGTCATTGGCCTGCTATTGTCATACAGATAAGGAGTAAGCAAATGAGATTCAGATCCAAGAGGTCTGGTCTAGCGACCTCATCCCTAAACACCATGTGAAGTTGCTCTCTACCATCAGAGAAGAGGCCCAGTGGAGCTCCCACCTTGGGAGGACAAGTAGGCCGTCCAAGGAGCTAGTGAGGGCAGCGTGTGGGATCTCAGAAGGGGCCTGGCCTGATGGGCTCCACATTGGTTCTTCTCATTCCCCCCTCTGCCTTCTCCATCAGGCCCTGCAGGAAGAAAGGAGCTGTCCTGAGGTGGCTCTTGTTTCCATTGGAGCATGTTATGCCTCAGACATGGAGCAGCTTTAAAATCCTTGAGGGACTAGTCTGATCAACATGTTATTGGATCACTTTCATCACTGCAAGATTTTAACTCCTCATGAGCTTGCAAACTTCACAGTATGTGTCAAAGTGCAAAGGTCAGTAAACAAACAAGTGGTGATGTCCAAAGCATTCTCCTTAACAGAAAATGCTTGTGATTATTATTACTATTATTATTTTTGCAGTACTGAGGATTGAACCCGGGGCATTCTACCTCCGAGCTATGCCCTTAGCCCTATTTTTTATTCTTTATTTTGAAACAGGGACAGGGTCTCACTAAGTTGCGGAGTGCCTCACTAGGTAGCTGAGGCTGGAGGCGAACCCGGATCCTCAGGTCTCAGCCTCCCAAGTACTGGGATTACAAGAGTGTGCCACCACACCCGCCTCTTTGTGATTATTTTTGAAATTGTAAAGATCTGCAGTACTCAATTTTTAAGGTGTTTACAATCCAAGAGTCTAAGGATGATTGACTTTTTTCTTAATTATTTTAATTCCTGTTATGCCACTTTCTAGATGCTTGACTTTAGGCAAATTATTTAACAGTTGTAAACTTCAGTTTTATCAAGGTGATGATAAGAACTTCATTGAAATATTGTAAGGATTTAGTGAGAGAGGTAGTATATGACTTTCCGAGTAACTCTTGAACAAAAGAGGTGTTAGGTAAATATTAATTCTCTGTTCTTAGGTAACTTTCAAATAGATAAATATGTGTAGATTGAACTATGCTTGAAATTTAAACATATACTATCAGTGATTATTTATTATTTTTATATACAGGGTAAACATTGAGATTGCTCACAAGAATAATGTTTAAAACTTGAGCTGAGAATTCCATCCCACAAATAATTTGGCGTCTGAATTGAAAAGGATTTCTCCATTCAATCTGGGCAGACATTATTAAATAAGTAGAAAGTGGGACTCACTTAAACAACTTTGTGGATTTTTTCATTTAGGCTAGAAAATTCCAATCAAGAGATGAAATTTAGGTTTAAAAATTTTGATATTTAAAAAACTGATATGATATTACTCTTAAAAAGGAAATTATGCTTACTTCAAATGAAGCACTGTTAGATTCAAAGTAACTTTTCTTAAAAAATGTGTATTGATTGGTATGAATGAAAACAATATGTTGCAATGAAAAATATTTATGTAAAGTAAAAACAGCATATTCACACATGCTTGAAATGAATAAGGGAAACAAATAATAGTGATCTATATTTTAATTTTAAATAAAATAAAGAAGCAGTTAAAATGGAAAGTGACACTACTGTATTTAACTATCATTCTATGTACTCCTGAAAGATGCTTACACTGAAAACTATGAAAATGATATACAATTAAAAGAGACCCAGTACATATGTGCACAGTAATAGAGACTGCATGCTTCCATAAATTGAAAGTTAGGTCATCTCCAAAACAGTAACAAATTCAAGAATTTAAATGCTTAGAAAAAAATGGCTTGGAAGAAGCACAAAATTAAATAATAAAGGACATATTGTATAAGATACTTCTTTCAGACAATAGTGACTCTTAGTTTTGTTTGAAAACCAACTAAATTTAGTTTAAAAAGGCAAAGTTTGATTACTTTTGTGCTTCTAGGACTTGGTGTGACTAAATTTTCTACTTGCTGACCTTATTTTTATATATTATGTAAATATTCACAGGTATATGTCTATGTGCCTTTGTCTATATATAGATCTATATCTATGCATGTTTATGTGGGCATGTATAAACAGAGCAGATACATCAGGTTGTACATTCAAAACTATCCAGGGTAAACAGTAATCTTTGCTAATATCAAGCAGTGAAAGAAAGTGACTTTAAAAAAAGGGTGAAAATAAGAAAAGACTGCATTTGCCAGGAAATTTTAACTCGACTCTGCGTGGTAGCAATGTGTGGTTTGTTTCTAAGCAGACTGTACTGAGAGGTTCCATATTGTCAGCAGCACTTGTGTAGGCTTTGGAAGTTTTGTCCAAGTTTCATAAATCTTGTCATATACCAAGTTATTCTAAATATGGCCAAAGTAAATAATCTGCAGCCAAAAAATGAAAGATCATTTGTGCCTTAATTGTAGAACAACGCTTCCTCTCAGCCAATGCCACAGCTCTCCTTTCATTAATCAGGCCTTTGTTGAGTAACATCCACTGATGTTAGAAGGCATTTTCTCTGAACAAGTTACAGAATATAAACTAGTCTAGATTTAGGGCATTTAATTGTTTGGGTGACAGTCAAAGTAACCTTCATGTGGCTTTTTCTTTTTAATAATTGCAATATTGAGAAGCAAGATAAACCCAAGAAACTTCTAAGTAGGATGTCAATTGCAGGAATTTGGAAATGCTCATAAATCCTCTTGGCTCCCGTTGCCCCTTGCTAAACATGATTCAGCTTCATGCTCTAGTTTGATGTTCTTCTGCCACCCTCCATTTTCAGCTATTAATCTCATTGTGCTTCTCTGTCTTGACACAAAACTACTCAGAATTTAACAAAACATTACCCAGACTCTAGAAACACAGATTCTTTGTGTTTTTGCATGAAAGCTACTTTTATCTAGACATTTCCTTTACAGGCACATAAAATAGAGATAGAATTATGGCCTCCTGTCGGATTGCTTTAGGGTTCTGATGCTCTGTAATGGTTGTAGAGCTTCCACCCACACACTGGTTTGAATTTTCAATAGCAGGCACCTCCTTCGTCTACCTACAATGTAATTTGTGCTACCTATATCCTAGGTATGGCACTTACATTTTCTCTGATGGGCAGCCTCCTTCTCATTAACCCCACCAAGAAATATGTCCAGCGTGAACATCTGAGTCCCTCTTTTGCTACTTCCTGTTTCTTGAATTCCCAAGAAAAGCTTGCTTGTTCTACATGACCTATATTGCCAAGTTTAAGCAAAATTTGCTTAAGTGACAAGATACTGAATGTAAACATGACTAATATAAAGGATGATTATACTGTTGACAAAAAAAACTAAACAAAACAGAAAAATAGACCTGAGGTTCCTTATGCACTCATTTCTCCAACAAGCGTCCACTCAGCTCCTACAATAATAACTAGATTAGTCAGCTTTTCATCACTGTAACAAAAATACCTGATAAAAATAACTTAGAGGAGGAAAGGCTTATTTGGCTCAAGGTTTCAGAGGTACAGTGCATGATCAGCAGGCTCCAGGACAGAAACATCATGGCAGAAAGGTATGGTGGAGGAAAGTTGCTCATCTCATAGCATACAGGAAGCAGAGAGAGAGAGAGGAAAGGACCAGGGATAAATATAGTCCAGACCATACCCCCCAGTGACCTACTTCCTCCAGACATATCCTACCTGCCCACAGTTACCAACTGGTAGTTCAAATTATTAATCCATCAAATGGATTAATCCACTCATGAGGTTACACCTGTCACAATCCAGTCAGTTCACCTGCAGACATTGCTGCATTGCCTAACATATGCAGTGTGTATGTGGAGGGACATTCCATAGCTAAACCATAACAGTGATTATGGTCTTATATTCCAGTTGGAGAATGACAACATTTACACAAGTAACATAATACTGTGAAGACAGTTAATAAAGAGGGTGGCCATTAAGGGGAAGAGTTTGGGAGCAGCAGTTTAATATTTCTTTGACTATTTTGAGAAGACCACGCTGAGAATGTGACTTTTGAGTTGAATAATAAGAAGGAGTTGGCTGTCTGAAGGAAAGGGGACACTTCAGTCACAGTGAGTAACTACTACAAAGGACAGGATTCAGAAAACCATTTGGAGTATTAGCGAAAATGTTCCAAAAGCCAGTGTGACTAGTGCCCCCATGAACACAAATTGTCCTGAGTGGTTTGGCATTCCTATTAATCAGGACTTTTGGTAGGGAACCCATGGGCTCCTCTGTGTGGTTTTTAGCTGCCACGTGCTCTCCTGGACCTCTAACTCTGGTTTTAGAGTGGCTATGGCCCAGCTGAAGCCAGGCTGCATATTGGATTCCTCTGATTACTTCCTGTGCATCTCACGTAGGAACTGATCACCAAGAAAACTGAAGTTAAAACTGACCTCCAAGATTCGATCTGTGAATTAGAAGTAAATGGCTCATCTAAGGTTTCTTTTTCTTGCATTTGGAGTTCCTCTTTTGACCTACTTTCTCCCTAGCTTCCACATATTAGGGAGAGCATCTGATTTTTTTTTTTTTACTTCTGTGACTGATTAATCTCACTTAACATAATGTTTTACAATTCCATCCATTTCCCTGAAAATGATGTGATTTTGTTCTTCTTTATGGCTGAGTAAAATTCCACTGTGTACATATCCCATAGTTTTGTAATCCATTCATCTGTTGATGGACATCTTGGCTAGTTCAATAGTTGGCAATTGTGAGTGGCAATTGTGGCTATAAATATAGACACACATGCATTGTCCTGATAGTTTGATTTCCATTCTTTTGGGTAGATACCCAGAAGTGGTATTGTTGGATCATATGGTAGATTCATTCCCATTCGTCTGAGGATCCTTTATACTCTTTTCCAAAGTGATTGCACTAATCTGCAATCCTACCAACAATGTATTAGGGTTCCCACTTCTCCACACCCTCACCAGCATTTGTTGTTGTTTGTGTTTTTGACGATTGCCATTCTAATTGGGATTACGTAAAAATCTCAGGGTAGTTTTGATTTGCAATCTCTCTGATTGCTAATGATGTTGAACATTTCCTCATACATTTATTGGCTATTTTTATTTCTTCTTTTGTGAAGTGTCTATTTAGATCATTTGCCCAAGGTGATAGGGGTGGGGAAACACATGATGTACATTCACAAATATATCAAAGTCAGTCATTAAACTGATCTTGAGAAGGAGGAAGGTGGGGAGGGAATGTGGCAGGAATTGGGGAAGGGTTAAATGAGAGATGTGTGCATGTATGCCTCTACCAGCTTGTACCTCACAAAGATGTATGATAACAAGGCACCAATAAAAAAAAGAAGTAAGTGGCTTATTTATCTTTATAGCAAATGAGCAATAAATAGTTGGAAGAAAGGGAGCTGGTTTCCTGTAATAGTTTTTCCTCCCAACCTTTGCGTTCCATCTTGTCCCAACTCTCTGCCCTCTAATAATTTGTCTTTATGTCACAAATTTACTGTCTTCCTTCCCATTTAATGCTGTTTTTCATTTTAAATAGTTCCTAGTAATATAACATTATTGAGTCAATTTTTATTTTTATTTTTTTTTACTGGGGATTGATCCTAGGGGCATTCTACCTCTGAGCTATATCCCCAGAGGTATTTCAATTTTTATTTTGAAACAAGGCCTTGCTAGGTTGCTGAGGTTGTCCTGGAATCTGTGATCCTCCTGTCTTAGCCTCGCAAGGACTGGGATTACAGGTGTGTGCCACCACAACTGTTTGAGTCAGTAAAATTAATTTGACTGTTTTCTCTTGGGGCCCTGGACATTCCTAGAATTTGTTTCCTAATTGGGGAACATATAGACTACTCCCATGGATTCGACTTTTGATAAAAATTGACAAAGTATTATGATTTTTTTAAGTAATAATTACCATTGCTTTCTCCATCTTTCATTGGGGGCTCCAGAGTGTCAGATCCTGGGCTCCATGGAGAAGGATAGACATACTGTGATTCTGACCTCACAGTTCCCAGAGTATATAGAGGACAGCATCAGGAGGCACAGATGAAGCCCCAGAGAAGCAAAATTCAAGGGCAAGGTATTAGGGAGAAGACGTAGAGGGTAGTTGGAGTAGGTGCCAACACTGGCTCCCCATACAGTTCCAACACTGGCTAGCTGCCAATAATGAAGTATCAGATCCAACCTCACCATGTAAGATTCTGGAATAAGACACTGGGTTAAGGATTTATGTTCAATCCTATTCAGTCACATAATTGCTGCTCCAGCCTCTGTGAATGAGCTAGAGCCATTGTTACTCAATTTCTATTTTCAACACAGTCAATAGCAGTACTTTATAACACGTAGTCCTTCAACATGGAGCCTAGCTTTGGGGGATGACGCAAGGAGATGTTGCAAGTTTTATTATCTTTGCTTTCTGACTAAACAGTCAAGGGCAGGTGAAGAAAGATTCCTCTAGATTTAGCTGATGCTTGTGATGGGCGACGGAAACAGAGATGCTGGAAAACGAGAAGGCAATTATAGACAAGGTTTCTACAGGCCCAGGGTGGAAAAAAATCCAGGAACCTATTTAAATCTGTCTCACTCTGTACTTGTTTTCACCTGAGGGGTTCATTTGAAACATGCAAGAAGGTTTCATCTGGTTAGTGCACACTATAATCATGGTCTCTAAATAGCTTGGTATTAATAATTTTGAACAAATGGAACAAACATAAAGATGTAAGTAATTTAGGTCCTAAAGCTTTGCTCATATTCCCTCTCCCTCTCCCTCCCTCTCCCTCCCTCTCTCTCTCTCTCTCTCTCTCTCTCTCTCTCTCTCTCACACACACACACACACACACACACACACACACACACACAAAAACACTCATATTTAAAGCTTTTTCTAAAACACTGGATCATACTCAACAATAGCTTTTAAAGTGATCAGTAACAAAAATTGTTTTTGTATGTAAGTATAACCATTGAAAATAAATAATATCCCAGAATATTTGTAGAAAAACAGGCAAAAAATGTATTTGTAATATATATCTTTTTATTCAAGAATTCTTGATATGAGTGTACCCCTCAGTATGGAGAGCTGGGAGTATGTGGGGTAGATTTAGCTATAAGAATATTTATGGAAACTCTATTAGTAATAGAAGAAAAATGAAAATCAAATATCCAATAAAAAGGGAATTGGTTAATAAATGTTCTTTTCTGCACATAAAGGAAAGATACACAGAAATTATAGTAATTTACCATGAAATCATTTTAAATAAAAAGTAAACAGATTGAAAAAAGTATGTATAGATGAACCATATGCAATTGTTTCTTTTGTAGGTTAAAATAATTTAATATCAGTAATTTATTACCAAAGTGAAGAATCATTCCATTTTAGTAAATTATAAAAATAAAACAATTTTATGAATATATGTGCACAAAGACTGAAAATGTATTTGCCAAGGCTTGTCTTCAAGCTAAAAAGCTCAAGAGGTTTAGTAGATTATTATTATTATTATTATTATTATTATTATTATTATTATTCTGTGATCTTCTTCAACACTTTTAGATTTAAAATTAAAGCGGAACTGGGATTGGTGCTCATGTACCATGGCACTCCTTGCTGTCATCCTATTTTACTCACGCTAGTTCCATGACTTTGGGGCTTGAATAGCTTGGCAGAGTCTCATTCAAGCTGCATTTATACCCTCTGTGGTTGTGAAAAATCAGTCCAATACACCCAACACTTTTAATATCTACTATTACCTTCCTGAGACCATCTGCTTTCTGCAAGTACTATAGACACCGATATAAAGTTAGCCCAATCTCCTATTTATTTACACCTACTATTCTCATCTCTGACAAATTTAAAATGATGATCACCATTATAGCCTTGAGAAAGAACAAGATCTTCAATCAACAAAGAAAAATTTGATTATCTTCATTTGACTGTGCTTCCTACCAGAGTAATAAAATCCTATTAGAGAAAACTTTCCTTAAGCAAAACACCAACCAAAATATTTTTTACTGTAATTTAGATGGCAATTATCTTTCAACCACATGGGCTAATTATTTGGGCCTTGTATAAGTTAATCAGCGGAACTCAATTATTTCACAGGTTTCCACACCAAAAAAAAAAAAAAAATCTTTTTCCATCTAGCATTTCATAATTAGAGTTGTCATTACTGAAGATATATTCACATTACATTGTTGAACCTTATTATTTTCTTCAAATCCAACCTGACATCTGTCTTTCCTACTCCAATGGTTCTCAAGCTTTTCTATGCACAGTAATTACCTGTTTAATCTGTTGAACATGCAGATTAAGAAGCTTCATGCCTTGAGATTTTGATCCAGTGGTATGGGATGCTATTGAAGAATGTGAATTCTTATCATGCACCTCAGAGATTTTGATGCATTGTCAAATTGGGAAAAGAATGCTTAGTCTTTCTGCTACCAAATAGGCAATGGAATTTTTTCTTGTTTCATTCTTCCTCCACCAAACACTTAGCCTTTCAGAATTTTTTAGAACCGCAGATGTCTCTCCATATCCCCCAAATTAAATTCTTCATAATTTTATTATAAAGGTCAATTTAATGATGATTTTTCAGTTATCTAACAGGTGGAGGAACTTAAGCCACTGTTCCAAGAACTTTAAATAACAAATCCCTTTCCAAGAGAATAATTGAGCTCCTCAGGAAGCTAAAACTTCTGTTAACCAAAAGAGTCATAGATTTTACTATCCGATGGATAATTGGTATATTTGGATTTCTTTTAGCCTCTTAGGCTAATTTTAGTGATACCTATTAATAGAAGTAACTAGATTTAAGTCTTAGAGACCAAGAATTACTTTTAATACTAGTATTTTCCCATTCACAATTAGTATAAGAGATAAGAAGATAACATCAGATATTTAAACATTTGCTTTAATTTTTAAAAACACATTTCAGTACATAAGAATTGTGACAACTTTCTCTTTGAAGCAAGCACTAGATGAAGAATTTTGTTCCATGGGTAAAAATTGTAGAAAATATAATCTACCTGCTTCCACGTCTGAGCCAAAGAATCTTTTCTCTGTTCAAGCTGAGCTACAGACTTCCTTGTTTCCCAGAATTCAGAGATCCCTGGCCCAGCTGTTAAGTGCAGTCTCAAAACACAAAACATCTGGAGAGATGATATGAACAGTTCATCTTTCCTTGCTTATGCTTGAAGGCTGAAGCAGTGTTTATGGAATGAGGACTTTGTTTAAGTGAATGTCTGAACATTATGAATTTCTTGTCACACTTTATCTGGCTTCACAATTGATGTAGTGAACCAAGATCTCTTCCTCTCTCTCTCTCTCTCTCTCTCTCTCTCTCTCTCTCTCTCTCTCTCTCTCAATATATATATTTATATATATTTACATATTTATTTATATATATATTCACATGCATTCATATCCACATGGACATATAGTCATGTAGCTATATAGTGATATATAAATATATAGATATAAGGAAAGATTGCTATTTTTCTGTATGTAGGAAAATCTCTGAACCAGTTAGGGTGACTATATACATTTTTTTTAAATCCAAAGGCAGACTTGAAGGATGGAATGTGACTGTAACATGAAAGTAATATTTATCACGCAATCATAGCTTTGTTTTATTGGTGCATTGTAATCATACATCTTAATGAGGTACAAGCTGGTAGCGGCATACATGAACACAACACTCGTTTAGCCCTTCTCCAGTTCCTACCCCGTTCCCTCCCCTCTCCCCTCTTCTCATGTTTGGCTTAGTGATTGACTTTGATATGTTTGTGAATGTACATCATGTGCATTAAGGTGTTTCACTCTCCCACCCTCCCATCACCTTCAGTTAGGTTGCCTTCTTTGTTCATCTCAGGTTTCTCCTTCTTCATCTAGAGTCCCTCCTATGACCCACTTTCTCCCTAGCTTCCACATATTAGGAAGAGCATCTGATTTTTTACTTTTTGTGACTGACTAATCTCACTTAGCATAATGTTTTCCAGCTCCATCCATTTCCCTGCAAATGACATGATTTTGTTCTTCTTTATGACTGAGTAAAATTCCATTGTGTACATATCCCACAGTTTTGTAATCCATTCATCTGTTGATGGACATCTTGGCTGGTTTCATACTTTGGCAATTTCGAATTGTGCAGCTATGAACATAGATACATGTGCATTGGTCTGATAATTTGGTTTCTAGTCTTTTGGGTAGATACCCAGAAGTGGTATTACTCGATCACATGGTAGGTTCATTCCCATTAGTCTGAGGATCCTTCATACTGTTTTCCAAAGTGGTTGCACTAATTTGCAATCCCACCAACAGTGTATTAGGGTTTCGACTTCTCCACACCCTCACCAGCATTTGTTGTTGTTTGTGTTTTTAATGATTGCCATTCTAATTGGGGTTAGATGAAATCTCAGGGTAGTTTTGATTTGCATCTCTCTGATTGCTAATGATGTTGAACATATTTTCATACACTTAGTGGCCATTTGTATTTCTTCTTTTGTGAAGTGTCTATTTAGTTCACTTGCCTATTTTTTGATTGGCTTATGTGTTTTCTTAGCAGTGAGTTTCTTGAGTTCTATGTATATTCTAGATATTGTTCCTCTATTGGAGGAGTAGTTAGCAAATTTTTTCTCCCATTCTGTGGGCTCTCTTTTGAGGTTCTTGATAGTTTCCTTTGCTGAACAGAAGCTCTTCAGTTTAATTCAATCTCATGTATTGTTCTTCCTTTTAATTTCTTGTGCCTTTGGGATCTTGTTGAGAAAATTTTTACCTGTGCCTATGTATTGAAGTGTTGGACCAATGTTCTCTTTAAGTAACTGCAAGGTCCCTGGTCTGATTTCCAGGTCTTTGATCCATCTTGAATTGACTCTTGTGCAGGGGGGGAAAGTAGGGTTATTTCCATTGTTTTGCATATGGTTAACCAGTTTGGCCAACATCATTTGTTGAAGAGGTTATCTTTTTTCCAGTGTATATTTTTGGCCCCTTTGTCAAAAATCAATTGACTATAAGTGTGTGGATTCATTTCTGGATCTTGTATTATGCTCCTTTGGTCTATGTGTCTGTTTTTGTGCCAATACCATGCTCTTTTTATTACTGTGACTTTGTAGTATAGTTTGAAGTCAGGAATTGTGATGCCTCCTGCATTGTTCTTGTTGCTGAGAACTACTTTGGCTATTCTGGGTTTTTTGTTATTCCAAATGAGTTATGACCTTGGTAATTGCTGTTTGAGAACATCAAAATTGATAAATCTCTAGTCAGACTGATTAGGAAAAAGGAGAGAAGTTATAAATTAACAACTTCTAGAAGGAGAGAAGTGACATCACTACAGATTTTACAGGTATTAAAAGGGTAATAAGGGATATGCCTTGAGCCAATAAAGTTGAAGTTGAAAAAATCCTTTAATGCCATAAGCAAAGCTTCTCTAAGAAAAATAAATTGCCTTATTAGCCTATACTAGTACAGAAATCGAATTTGTAATTAAAACCTTCCCACAAAGATATTTCTAATTCCAGATGATTTCACTGTGAATTCTACCAATTCATATTTAAGGAAGGTTTGAGGCCAACAATTATGGAAAATTTGATGCTAATTGTTTATTAGTTCTTCCAGGAAATTGAAAAGAAGAGAGTACTTTTCAACTCCCTTTAGAAGCATGCATTACCATATAACACAACTATAGAATTTGCTACAAGAAAAAAGTTAGATATCATTTAGGAAAACAGATTAAAATACTCTGAACAAAATTATCACAATTCAACTCCCCAAATATACAAGAGTATAATAAATTATGTCCAATGTGGTTTATCCAGGGAATATAAGATTGGATTGGTTGCACATTCAAAAATCTGTTGATAAACTTGAACATAATAACAAACTAAAAAATGTATATACATATAACTATCTTAATAGAAAAATGTTTTTTCTTGCTGAAATCCAACATCCATTCCTGATAAAATGCTCAGCAAAATAAAAATTAAAAATATTTTTTAATCTAATAAAAAATACCCCCCCAAAACAAACAAAAAACATTAGCAACAAAAAACCCTATTGAAAATATCACTGTGTATAATAGTGAAATACTGAATACTTTTGTCCAAAAATTGGGAACAAGAGAAAGATTTCCACTATCATAACTATGATACAATATTGTAGGAAGACTTTGGATTTCACATTTATATTTTAATCGTTTTTGAAAAAAGTCCATTTTTGAAATTTATGGAGTTTAAATGATAAGTTTGTTTTTATAGATTGCAACTTATGTTAATTCATATCTTAAAAATTTTGCCTAATGCAAGACCACTACTCTTATTTCCCCTAAACTTTATAGTTTTAAATGCTATATTTATAAATACACCCTCTAATCCCTTTTGAGATCAAATTTTACAGTGATAGGTAAGAATTCTTGCAAATATCTATCCATTTGTTCTATAAAAATTCATTGAGAAGATTATTGTTTATCTACTTGGTGTCTTTTTAAATATAGCCTTTTCTTTTCAATTCTACTGTGTTCCTTTGTTCTGCTTGTCTACTTTGATGCCCATATCACACTTATTATAATTTAAGAACTGTGATGTAACTTTATAATGAGTCTATAAAATAAGACTATTTCTTCTGCCTTCCTTCTCGTCATTTCTTTGGCTATTCTGCCTTTTGTATTCTAATCTGAATTTCAGAATCCACTTGTCAATTTTTTTTTCAAAAAATCTCCTGAGATTTTAATTGGGATTGCATTATTGATTAATTTGGAAAAATTCTTAACAGTATTGATCATTCCTAGCCATGAACATGGTATATCGCTATACTTATTTAGGTTTTATTTAATTTCCTTGACAATGATTTGATTTCAGTGTTCAAGTATTTCACATCTTTTGCCCTTTTTATGTCTATTTCATCTTTTTGTAAGAGGCATTATTTTAATTTCAACTTTTGATTGATCATTGCCAGTGTATAAAAGTACTATCCATTTATTATTATTATTATTATTATTATTATTATTATTATTATTATTATTATTATTTTATTTTTTTTGTGGTACTGGGGATTGAACTCAGGGGCATTCTACCTCCGAGCTACACCCCCAGCCCTATTTTTTATTCTTTATTTTGAAACCGAGTCTCACTAAGTTGCAGATTGCCTCACTAGGTAGCTGTGGCTGGCCGCGAACCCGGATCCTCTGGTCTCAGCCTCCCGAATGCTGGGATTACAAGTGTGCGCCACCACTCCCGGCCTATTATTATTATTTTTTTTTTGCGGTACTGGGGATTGAACTCAGGGGCATTCTACCTCTGAGCTATATCCCCAGCCCTATTTTTTATTCTTTATTTTGAAACCGAGTCTCACTAAGTTGCGAAGTGCCTCACTAAGTAGCTGAGGCTGGCCGTGAACCCGGATCCTCCGGTCTCAGCCTCCTGAATGCTGGGATTACAAGCGTGCGCCACCACGCCCGGCTTCCATTTTTTATTATTGATCTTGTATTGTGCAACATGGCTCAACTCACTTTTTGTTCTTTTGGCTGTTTTGTAGATTCTGTCAAATTTTCTACATAAATATTGTCTGCATAAAACTTTACTTCTTTCTTTTTAGTATGAATATATTTTTATTCATTTTCTTGTCTTTTTGCACTGTCTATAACCTCCTGTACAATGTTCAACAGAAGTGGGGAGAGTCAATGTCTCTGTCTTGTTGCTAATCTTAGAGAAAAAATATTCAGTGTTTCATCATAACATATGATGTTAGCTATAGGGTGTTTTTTTTTGTTTTGTTTTGTTTTTTATAGATGCCTTTATCAGGTTGAGGAAATTCTGTTACATTTCTATTCTGTTGTGAGTTTTTTTAATCATGAAATACATTGTTAACAAATCAAATGGCTTTCCTGTATCTACTGAAATAATATGATTTTTCTCTTTTAGTTTTTTGTGTGTTCTCATCTGGTAAGTTATAGTAATTGACTTCTGAATGATAAACCAGCCTTTCATTTTTTAGATAAGTTCTATTTAGTCATGTTTATAGTTTCTTAAAAAGTTATCCAAACACCATAAAAGCCAGCCACTCCACTTTAGGTATTTACATAAATGAAATACACACATTTGTACATACATATCATATTTCCAACAGTAAGGTTGGACCTAGAATATATAAAAAATGTCAAAGTTTGACAATAGGGTAACAAATACCACTTTAAAATAATATACCTGAATAGACCTCTTCATTGAAGAAGACAAATATAGGGCAATAAAATATATAAAAGGATTCTTAACCTTTAGAAAAGTATGAATTAAAACCACAATGAGATAATACTATATACCATTAGAATAGTTGAAAAAAAAAAGAAAAGTAAAGTAAAACATGCAATACCAAGCACTGATGAAGATGTGAAACCATGGGAAATTCCATACATCATTGATGGAAATATAAAATGTACAGGCACTAAGGGATAAAAATGGGAGCTTTTTAAAGAAAGTTAAATATACATTTATCATATTACCCAGAATTTACCCAGGAGAAAAATAACATGTTCACATACACACAGACACACACACACACACACACACACACACACACACAGACACACACACACACACATGCACACATCTGAATGTGAATGTGAATTATTATAATTCACAATAACACAATAACTGGAAACAACTCTGATATTGTTTAACTTGTGAATAGATAAAGGCACTATGTTGCATCTCTATAATGGAATATTAGCTGCTGTTTGGTAATAAAAAAGGAACAAATATTAATTCAAGCAACACTGTTTTTGAGTATCAAAATCATGTTGCTTAGTGAAAGAACCAAAAGTTTACATATTGTATAAGTTTATTAATATGTCATTCGGAAAAAGACAAAGCTATTATAAAATTATAGAGCAGTGATTGCTAGAAGTTGGATATTGGAGAAGATGTTAATCACAGAGAAATTGGAGGAAATTTTGGAAATGATAGATTTGTGTTATATCATCATAGAAATGGATAAAACCTATGTACTTATAAAACAGTCACAGCCTTTTCCAACTATCTGTACCATTTTACAGTCTCACCATTCGTGATGAGGTTTCTAGTTTCTTTATCTTTGGCAACATTTGTTATCCAAATTCTTGAATGTAGCCAATCTAAGTGGGTGTGATGTAGAATCTCATTATGGTTTGATTGCATTTTCCTGATTATTAATAATGCTGAGAATATTTTCATGTGTTTATTGGCTATTTGTACGTATGGGAGCTATAGCTGTTTGAATGACTAACAATAAAACTTTCCCCCTTCCCTATCAGTGTACTATATTAACTCCCATCATGACATTAAAAATATAGTAAGAGCTAGGCATGGTGGTGCACACTTGTAATCCCCGTACTTGAGAGGTTGAGACCAGAGGATCCAAGTTTGTGGCCAGACTCAGCTACTTAGTGAGGCTCTCCACAACTTAGGGAGACCCTGTTTCAAAATTAAGAATAAAAATAGGACTAGGGGTGTAGCTTGGAGGTAGAATGCCTCTGGGTTCAATCTCCAGTCACACACACACACACAACCACACACACAAATACATATAGTAAGAAAGAACTAAATAGTAATTCTGATTACCACACTCTTCCAAATGTTATCTGAAGACATTTCAAGGTAAAAGGCTAAATGGAGGGATCTATATATTAAAGCAACAAATCACACCAAACATGAAGAAAACATGTAAATGAGAGCGGGGGTAGAGAAGATTTTGTTATATTAAGGCAAACTGGAGTGATGCAATAACCTGGGAAGGATTTATAGTATTGCAAATACTTAAGCCAAATGTTGATCACTCCCCCTTGAGACAGTATTTACCTATTTTATCCGTGTATGTAGAAAAGTTGGGGGTCTCAATTTTTATTGAAGTCTGAATAAAATTATTGTGCAGACAAAGGTTCACAGAACTGTGCTTTATTTTGGCTAAATGCTTATTTGCACATCAAGCATTTTCTAATAATATCTTGAAGGTAGTCTTTCCTCAAGGCAATATTTAGAAACTATATCTTCAGCTTTTAATAGTGAAAAAAAAATCAATAAGGCATTCAAATCATTTAGTATTCTCCATCTTCCCAATGCAGAAAAAAAGATGGGAGGAAAATCAAATAACACTGAAAAGGGTTATATTCAATTTATTTTGTCCTCTTAATATAAAGTCCAAGTCACATGGGGAGAAGTTCCAGGAGGAGAGATTCTAATGTGTGCAGGTCACTCAACTACCAAGAAGAACAAATAACTCTTCTAAATATGAATGCCAGCTTCAAAACACTGTAACTGAAGAGAGACATAAAGGTTACTCCAAGGTGTCTCACAGATTAATTTTTTAAGAAGAGGAAATACAAGTAGAAGATTCTTTAAAGTCATTGTAAATCAGTAGGTATGTTCTCAGGTCCACATAACCAATGCTTAATCATATTTTAGATTAGAATGGCATCCCTTGAAGAGCCATACAATGTTTTCAGATATATTTCTGGTTGGATATTTTCATGTTTCTAGGGGTAAATAGTAGGTAAGGATTAGGATCAGGGTCCCTCTTGGTTGCCTCTAAAATTCAAATAATCTCACCGTGTGTCTTTCATGATCTCAAATACCACATGGAGATCAATAGACACCTAAAATAAGATATGGGTAAATTTTCCTGCCTATCTTAGTCAGTTTGGACTTCTATAGTGAAGTATTATATTATAATACTGGGTGGCCTATAAAGGATAGAAATTTATTTTTCACAGTTCTGAGACTGAAATCTTCAGTCTTTAGTGGCAATGTGGTTGGGTTCTGGTGAAGTTCCTCTTCTGGATTGTAGGCTGTCATCTCCTCCCTATATCCTCCCACAATGGAGAAGGGACTAGAGGATTCTCTGGGATCTCTTTCATAAGGGTACTAATTTCATTCATGAACTCTCTTTCATCATGACTAGTGATGTCCTAAAGCCCACTTCTCTAAATATTATTATTTGGGGGGTTAGTATTTCAACATAAGAATTTGAGGAGGGGAACACATTTTCAATCTATAACACTGTATAAAAGATCTTTAAATGTCATATATACAAAACTTCTCTAATTTGCTTTAAAACCTATCTGTATACCTGTTTCTAATAGGAATAATATTCATAATATTTTATGCCAGGCTTCTTTCAAGTTACTTAATGTTCTTGGTGCTTTTATAATTATTATTCTCTTATTTTAGTTGTATTCTCCTAGTTGCTTATTACTAGCATATAAAAAGAAAATTGACTTTTGTATACATTACTATTATATCCACAAAACTTGCTGAAGTTTCTTATTAATCTGATATTTTATTTTTCTACATTCTTAGGTTTTCTATGTACAAATAATATAACTGGTGAAAATTTTATTGTTTTAATACTTGGGCAGTATGTATGTATGTACATATCCTTTAACTGCACTAATAGCATAGTAATAGGATATATAATCTTCTCATTCCCAATTTTAAAAGAACATTTTATTACTAAATCATTGTAGTTTTATAGGAAATCATAGGACTGGGTTCTTTTGTCTTATTTTGGTAAAGGTTTTTAAAAAATACATATTGCATTTTATAAATTGCTTTATTAGCCTCTTTGAGCACATAATTTTTTTCTGATTTATTTAGTTACATTAAATTATTTTGCTTTCTTTAGTGTTATTAATTTTACACTCAGAAAAGAAACAACTTGATCATAGTGCTATACTTTCAGATATTGCTGTAATCGATTTATCAAAATTTAGTTAGTTGGTTATCGAGATCTCTCAAAACTCTTCTTATCATCTTCCTTAAGTTGTGATATCAAAGTATTGTTATACTATAAAATGTGTTGTTGAGTATCATCTTTTTCTTTTCTCTCTTGAGGTTTGTGTAAGATTAGAGATATTTTTCTTTATGTGTTAAGTATAAGTAGTTGGTGAAGCCATCTGGATACAGAGTTTTCTTCATGGTAAGATTTTAATAATTTAGTTTAGTTATTACTAATAGGATTCATAAGCCTTGCCATTTTTTCTTAAGCTATATTTTTCCAAGAATTTATTTATCTCATCTTGATTGTCATATTTTTGGCAGAAAGTTTATAATATCCTTTCACTAATTTTATGTATCTGTAGCATCTGTTATAATGTCTCCCTGTTCATTGTTTATATTGTGTATTTGGGCCTCTTTTGATTGTTATTAGTCTTACATGATATTCTTTACCTTTATTGTCTTCAAGTAACAATCACATGGCTTTGTTGGACCTCTCTATTATATGTTTGTTTTCTTTTATGTTTATTATTTTCTTTATGACTTTGGTTGAATCTCACAACTTATGAGACATGCTCTGTTTATTCATATTAATTAGAACTAAATATTATTACCCAACCCTCCTTCCAGCTCAAACATTTGTGAAGGCTCACTGAAACCTACTTAAAAACATCCCATTCCTTTTTTTTCCCTATTTTTGGATGTTGTTGTTTTCTTCTTTCCCTCCCTTCCTTCATTTCTTTCCCCCTTCCTTGAAATTCCATTAGGTAGGCTCATGAGAGATGGGACAGTAGCATAGTGTTGGCCAGGGTGCACACATGGAGGCCATTCAAGCAAGAAAGCATTCAGTATAATCAGAAGTTTGCTACCTACAGGGACTTTCATACAAAAATAAATATATTAATACTAGAAATCATTATTTCATTCTGAGAGATGATAAATACAAATATGAAAATGAGGAAAGCTAGGATAAACCTTTCAGTTTTGACTGAAGTTGAAAAGGTTAGCATGAAATATATTAAGAGAGATTAAGGGTAGTCTCAGCCCAGTGGCAATAAATATGTTTACTATCCTGATATTGGCTTCTATTTACCATTTCCTACTAAAGGAACCAGGGATCCATGGGAAAAATGGCTGGTTTCAAGGCTTAAGTGGGGAAACCAAAATAGACTGAAATAATTTCTCTGGCTAACAAGTAAGGATATTCTTATAAAATGATAGGATCATATCAAAAGAACACAGATCTTAGCTTAAAGGAATTGTCATTGGATAAATCTAGGACAATTTGAGAACTAGAATAAACAAATAATGGATCATAACCACTAAAATAAAAATAGGAACCACATATTTTCACCTATATGATTGAATAAATAGATCTACTTTACAATAAAAGATTCAACTAATAAGTTAGATCAATAGTATTATTTCAATTTTACAGGGGAGGTTAACCGACCTTTCCATTGTCTCAGAACTGGTAAGTGGTATATTCAGGCCATCAGCCCAAATAAGCCTGACTCGAGAGTCCAAGTTCTTAACCCATACATTTAGATTCATGTTTCTGAGTTTCTGAGCTTCAAACCAAGTCTAGACCTCCTGACTCGGTAGCTGGGTTTCTCTGAGTGGCAACCCGTTACAATCTCATAATGGAATGGAATCCTGTAGTTAGTCATTATGAACCAAATCCTTTCCATCTTTCCCTGAAGCCTTCTTTAGCCTCTTATTCTTTGCACCATCTTCCCCAATCAAGACAGAAATATTGTGGATGAATTCATAAAATCTTTCTGGTTTGTATTTTGTTTTCAGGTATTGGAATCACTGTTGCTGTGATGTTGTTTTAAAGAGCTTAGCTAAACAAAACCTTCTTTTGAGAGGTTTAGCAGAAAGCAAATCCATGTGCTATACCCTCCCTTGGCTTTGAAACAGCTGAACCAGCCAGCAGCTCAGAGGACACAACATATTTTGCAACAGACCCTAAGCCAGCTGCCAAATTCAACCTCTCCCTATGCCTCCCGTGTTAGAACTTTCCTTTCTAATTACAGTCAAAGGTTTGCAGGCACAGAAAAATTCAAAATAAAATTAGACTTGTTCAAAACAGGTTCACTCTTGAAGTAGGGCAAATTAGATGTAGTCTGGTTTATAATACCATTTGACTGGCTAGCTAGCTAAGACTTGGCTCCCATACAGCACAATAGCACTGAGACTTAAGAAAAGGTCTTTTGGTTTGACCAAAAAATCCCTTATAACCAACAGCTGATAGGGCCACACGTCCCTCTTTATGCCACAACTTGGCCATACCCTGTATTTTGTGCCCTGAAATGCTGAAATTCTAAGCCAAATACTGAGAGAATTAGTAGGACTTTGTTTCTCTTTGACCTCATATATTCAAAGTAAATCTGTGAATGTTTGTAATCACGATTATGGGTTTAGGTACTTAACACTAATGGCAAAGTTTCTTATGCCTTGTTTCATAACATTACAAGGTAAGGTCAACCAAAACCCCCAGGACTCAATTAAGAACCTGGAGAGTGCTGGGGAACATAGGAATTTACCAACTTCTTCCTCCATTCCTCTTACATAATGGCTCAACCTTGAAAGAAACAAATATTCGTTATTCATAAAAAAATAAAATAACTATAATTCAAATGTAAAGTGCAAATCAAATACAATCCTTCCACAGGATGTCTCATTGAAGCCTAAGATTTGCATAAATTAGGGTGTGGACATTTTTTTTTAATTGGGATAATTAGGAACTGTTGGCCTTCACTCTGGACCTGACTACTAGATCATAGTTAATTGTGTACATATAAGTGGAAAGATTTTTCTAGGTAGAGTTTTACATAAAAATAAGGAACAAAACAAAATTTATTTATCACTTGCATAAAAATACACAATGTGTTATATCGAATATATACTTGTATGTTGACAGAATACTGTGCATAGAGGTATATGTAAAGAAACTGGTAATTGGGATGCTCCTAGGAAGGGGAACTAGGAAACTAATTTTTCCCTATTAAGAATTTTTGGAATTAGGTATCATTTGCATGTTTTTCCTATCTATAAATATCATACTTTTTTAAAATTGGAGATTATGAGATGAAATGGCAAGTTGGGTATGGCCCGACTGTCACAGACATCATTCATTTATACCATTATTATACCGTTATTTTGCATTGAGAACAATTCATACTGCTTTAAATATATTAAAAATACCACACTCTTATCCAATATTCAGAGGAAAAGTGACTATGAAAACAAACAAAAACAGGTACAAACCAGTTGAGAAAATTAAAACCAGTAGAAATTTCCATGTCCTTAGAAATAGAACATAGGATTTTCCAAGGTAGAAAGTTTGGTGTGACTGATGTAAGCTTCATAAAGGACAATAACTTAAGTTCTCAACAACTATCTGCCAAACAGTCTGCCTGATGTTCAAGAAAAGCCATTAACTTCCAGTGTAAAATCCGAGTAGTTTTTAGTATGCCTTTAAATCACACTGCCTCAGTTTTTAAAGAGGTCAGGAAGGATGTCCAGTGAGGTATGGGAGGAACAATGTGATTTCAGTGCACATGTAGACTGGTGATACAAATTGCTGTTGAGGATCATGAGATTATAAGAAAGGCCTAAACACCAATTAAATCATGCTACTAAAAATTATATAATTCTTTGGAAATATTTGCTATTGTGGGGAAAGTATATATTAGAATGAGTTTATGTGTGTTTATTTCTTCTAAAGCTCACTTTAAAGACTTTGTGCATCTTAGTATTAGTTCACTCCCTGGAACTCTACACAAGTACAAAGTGCTCCCTTGCGGGCCACTCCTCATCCACCCTGAGCCTTTTTGGCCAACTGGATGTAAATCCTTGCACTCTTACACACTCTCTGGTCTCCTGCATGTTTGAGGAAGAACTGTAGACTCCAGTTCTCTCTTTAAGGAGACATTTGTCTTCTGCATTAAATTGCTACTGGAGTCCCTTCTCTTACCCCTTGAATGTTCTTAGCAGATCCTGGTGTCACAGTGTCCTCTGCCCATGCCCCCTGTTCCCTTGCCACTTCAGAGGTATAGGTCTTAAAACCTTTATTAAGTCTTTAGAAAACCAGAGCACACTATTTAACACTACACATAAAATAAAGGGTGTCAGTGAGAGCCATGTTACAGCTCCAGTGAGATAAAGATGGTGCCTAGCACAGTGTGGTGGCACAACTTGTAACCCCAGGACTTGGGAGGCTGAGACAGGTGGATTGCAGGTTTGTTGCTAGCCTCAGCAACTGAATGAGACCCTGTTTCAAAATTTTAAAAAAATGTCAAAATTAGGCTGGGGGTGTAGCTCAGAGGTAGAATGCTCCTAGGTTCCATCCCCAGTACCCCCCCCCACACACACACAAGATGGTGTCAATTGGGAACAAAAGAGCTTGTGGAAAGAGAAAATTGTGAAATACACAACACCCACAGGACACACAAAGAAGGACTTCCTCTCATTATGTCTCTTAAGCTGATAATTATTTACTACCAAAGATTTTGTTCTATTGTTATCTTCTGCCTTAACTCTTCCAGAATGCTGTAAACTCACTCTAACTTCCTAACAGAAATCCCAAGGAGAAGGATATAAAATCAAACCAGCTTTTATTTAATCTTTTCCTGAATTTCTCCATTAAATTAAACTACATCAAATAAGTCCAAGAATTTCTTCTCTCACTGGCCCCAAATGCTTCAAATTCCCTCTAACCGTGGCTTCTTTTTTAAACAGTACTCTAATACCTAAGATTAAAAAAACCTTTTGTAAGTAAATGGCTTAATAGAAAGGTATCTTATGTTACTATGAAATAAAAATACTTCTAAGTATTCTGTAATATTTCTCTTCACTGGGAACTAGTGAGTATTTATGCCTAATTTTCAGTGCCACACATTGGAGGACAAACCTAAGCCTAGGGGTTTCTAATAGCTTAATATTTGATATGACATAGAAAAAAAAGTAGTCTGACAGTGTTGGTATTTTAATTTTTATCTTGTCTTTTTATGGAGATACTTGAAGTGATCCTTTGAAGGTAGCAAGTAATATTAGATACCATTTTCCATTAGGAAATGGTTAAAGTCTGTGTAAATGAGGACTGAAGCCTTCTGATGAACTCTGGACCCAGTAATCCGCTCTCTACAGAGTATTTCCATCTGATTGTCACCCAGATTTTGTGACTCCACTGCTCCGCTGAAACCAGCTCCTTCTCCTATACCCTCTTTCTCTAGAACTAGCATCCACCTTGTTATTTAGCCAGAAGCAGTGGTCTCACTTTTCACTCTTTCCTTTCTTCCCTGTTAAATCCTGTAAATCATCAGTCTTGTTAGAAAAATTGTAAAACACACTTGCATACACATACGTGCGTGCATGCATGAATACACACACACACACACACACACACACACACACACACACACACACTCAGTCATGCCCCCCCCCCCCGTCTTCTCAATGAGAAGTTCATGATCAGACCATCAGCTCTCAATCTAATTAACCATTAATTTCTCTCTTAAATTCTGGTCTTGTGCCCCTCTAAATTACTTTCTATACTGGAAGCAATGATCTTACTCTCTCCCTCTCTCTGAATTCATGGTCGTAAACAAACAAAACAGTGACTTGTCTACTTTGCAAATCCAACCACTTAACTCCATCACTTCAAATCTAACACACTAAACTCAAGAGCTAAGTCAGAATTCTAGCAGGTCTAACTAAGGCTGTCTGTGAACAGACAGTCTCATCTTTATCCATTTGAATTCCAAACACATGCACTTAACTAGCTTGAGTTCAGAACACTCTCTGCCTCTGACTCCGGCATGTGCAGTTAATCCTGCTGAACTATTCTCCAACCCTGAGATCTCAGCTCAGATTTCACATCTCCCAGAAGATTTTCCCAGATCCTCTCTAGCCCCTCATTTCTACCAAGACTGGGTCAAGGGGTCAATGGCCCACCTGTAGGCTCCTATAACCACCCACATGTACCCATGCCATATGAGGTGTAATCTATGTTATAAATTTCTTACTGAGTCTATCAGTAAATGATAGAGAACTTGAACAATGAGAATAACCCATAGCCAGCTGAATTCCTAGCACACGGCAGCCACTCAATAAGTATTTATTGAATGATTGGTTGAGTGAATGAATGAACCTCAATGACTCACATTGTCAAGTTGAAATCAATATCTCAAGATGAGGCCATGTCCCACTCAAGGACCTGAATGCCCTTTGCAGTAAGAAACTCAAAGGAATAGCAACCTCCTTCCCACTGATGACTACAATCTTGATAGACACCCTACTAAGGAAAACACCTGTTCACTATTGCAAAGGGTTGTGCAGACAGCAAAAGCCAATGTCTCCCAAATCCCTTCCGCAGATCTTACCCCAACATCTTGGAAAATACAGAACTACAAGCCTGTGCAGAGTGAACAGAAGGCAATAAGTGGATTTCCAGTCCAAAGAACTATTTCTAACAAAGCCAAGAAAGGACAAATGGGCATTTCTCTTCTCTCTCCCTTCCCTTTCCTCTTCCCCTCCCCCTTCCTCTCCCTCCCTCCCTCCCCCTTCTGCCTCCCTTCCTTCTTCACACACACACACACACACACACACACACACACTCACAGATGCACGCTTACAAATTACTCTTTGCAATCTCTGGTTATAGAGCAGTAGGGCAAGTGCACAAGCAGGCTGTTTCTCACACATACCTAAGGTGTGCTCTCAGTTTCATCAAATATTTATCAGCCAGTCTCTGTCCACTAGGTACTTTGGGATATTTAATTTTTTCGGTGTTGTTGTTCTGTCTCAAGTTAAAAGGATGACTTTAGCCCAAAATAAAAAGGGTTTTGCATGCAGATGTGTACCGCACAGCATCCTATTGGTGGCACCTGTCCTCAACTCAGCCTACTGATGGGAGATTAGAAAGATGCTCCTGGGCTCAGAAACATTTTGAGCATCTGTCCATTTCATTTGGCATCAAGGAAAAGAGAAAGGAAAGGAAGAGCTGGCAACTATGGTATAAATTATTTGCTCTTCAGGGCTGATTCACCCCTAAAAAGAAAAGGAATTAGCCTCAGGCCAGGCTGACTGGGGGAACATCAAGTTTATTGAACTGGTCATTGGAGGAAGGACTGGGAAAGACTTGGGAGTGTGTCTGGCTCCTCATTTTCCTAGGGCAACTAACGCACCTAAACGTGGCACTGATAATGAGATGATATACTGTCAGACAATGATGCGTGTGGATTTCCTCTCCTCCCCCCAGCTATTAAAGCGGTATTCAGTGAGAGACACATAGTAATTTGTTGAAAATCACGATTTGCTAAGAAACTCTCACAAAACCCCAAGAGCCCATTATATTAACAGAAGTGACAAGAAAATAAATGTTTTTGACAAGGGAGTGTTCCTATCCGGGGAAGATGGTTGCAACGTCGATGATTATTCAGGGAATCAAACTTATTTAAACACACTGTCTCTGATACTTAATAAACGTTATCGTGTGGCTTTTGGTGGCTAATAAAACTTGGTTTACATTCCACCTCGTGCCTACTCCGCTTCGCCTCCCTGGACTCACTTACAGTGCATTAAGGAGCAGCAAGCAAGATCAGGACGACTGGCTGCAAAACTTAAATAATTCATTTATGCACCATTGCTTTCAGACTGTGTTTTTACAAATGCTGTAATGAGACAAGCCGCGAAATGTTTTACATAGGGAAAAAGGCAGCAAAGTCACTGAAAAAAACAAAAACAAAAACAAAAACACAACAAAAAACCTTCCCACACCTTATTTCCTTGAGGTTCAGGAGAAAAACAACAAGAAAAGCCCTTCGGGACTTCAATATAGCTTACAGAAACATCTATGCTGTTATGGGCTCCTGTACCTGTGGTGTCAACTAGGTGCCAGTTATGTGTTTCCATTAAGTAGAATCAAAGCCATGCCATTTTCCAAAGACTAAATTCCTGAGTTAATTTATAAAATTGATATAAATCTAATCCTGTTCCCAAAAGCACATTTTGGGTGATGACTTTACACAATTATTTTAAAGATTATCTGAATAAATAACTGGACAAAAATATCTAATAAATATTATACATTTAAAAAAATGACAAGCTCTTAAACTGTTAGATAACAAAGCATATTCTAAAGCAAGGACATTTAAGAATGTGGCACTAATCATAGAATCGAAAAAATCTAGAAATAGGTGAAGAATATTTATATATCCAATATAACTTAAAAGCAGAACTACAAACTAGTGAGGAATTTTTTATTTAAAAAATGATTCAGTGTAATACCTGATTACTTAGTTGATAGAGGTTATATTCATAGAATTTACCAGTTATTATTCCAAATACACAATTACTTAATATCACAAGTGAAATCTTTAAAGATAGTCAGGTGTGGTGGCACACACTTGTAATTTCAGTACTTGGGAGGCTGAGACAGGAAGATTGCAGGTTCACAGCCAGCCTCAGCTACTCAGTGAGGTCCTCTGCAACTTAGTGAGACCCTGTTTCAAAATAAAGAATAAAAAATAAAATAAGGATGGGGGGTGGAGCTAGGATGTAGAATTCCCATGGGTTCAATCCCCAGTACTATTAAAAAAAAAAAAAAAGAAAGAAAGATAGAAATCTTAAAAAATGTAGAAAAAAATTTGTGAGAATTTTTATACTCTTTGAGAAGGGAGGATCATTCTAAGTATAACAAGAAACAGATATGCAAATAATTCAACTTATTACCTAGAAATTTAAAAATAAAAATCTATACTTTAAAAATAAAACTCAAAGGTACATTAGAAAAATAGTTTTAAATTGTAGCACGGGGGTTTAATATTCTGTGAAAGTTGTAAGAACCAAAACAGAGTTACTTTGTTGAGTCCTAGCCAAATAAATAGATAAATAAATAAACAAATTTCAAAGCTTATGTAGGAGTGGATCTCATGCATACATACCTGATAATAACAATTAATCAAGAAAGATTCTACCAGTACCACAACCTCACACAAAAGTCACCACAACCATACATGAAACATACTCTGAAGGGATATCTGCCAAAAAACTGTAAGTTAAATCTTAAACTATTATCACCCTTATCATTGATCTTTGTAGCCCAGGATTATTGTTTCAGGATCTCCGTAATCTACCTCATTTAACCTTTAAAGCTTTCTCCTTGCCTCAACCTCTCTGAATATCCTCCTATTTACTATGGCATGCATGCTCCCATCATTTTGCTCTGCTATTCCCAAGTAAATGTCATTATTCTTTGGAGAATCTCTCTCAGGTTCTTATTTAGGTTGACAATTCCTATTACATGGATTTCTTACATAGCAAAGAAAATCCATTTGTTTAAAAAATCAATAAAGGATATGATTAGATAAGACAGATACTATGAGATATATAAATACCAAAACATTCTTTGGTTTTGTACATCCATGTGTTTTGCTTGTCATAATAGCAAGGATAAAAAGACTATTTACTGCTAACATTGGTGAAAATATGGAAAAAAGTCAGCCTTGAAAATCATTATTTAGTTCAATTTTTTCTAAAGGGAATATTCTCAAATGGTTATGAGTTTCAAAATATTTTAAAAATATCTTACAAACCAGAAATTGCTCTTCTAGGAGTTTATATGAGGAAGCAATCAGGTAATTTTGCAAAGATGTATGTAATAGAATGTTTATAATGAGATTATTCACAAGAATAAAGCCTTAAGGAAAATAAAATTTTCTCAAAGCAGGACATTTACATATTATGTAAAACTATGTAGCTATTAATAATTTCTAGAAGAAATATTTGGTAATACAAGGAAATACACATACATGAGACTGAGACACATCTAATTCATAAGGACACAAAGAGGATGGAAGCAAAATGAAAAGAAAGTTATGCTAGGGAACAACTGCTTGAGATGCTTATATTAACATTGCATAAATTGGTTTGTAACAGAGAAGCATCACTAGAGATTTTTTAAATAGAGTCACTGCAGCAGAGTGGGTTGTTGCATGTCTATAATCCTAGTACTTGAGAGATTGAGACAGGAGTATTATAGGTTCAAGGCCAGCCTTAGCAACTTATTGAAACCATGCTTAAAAAAAAAAAAGTCCTGAGGGGGTATAGCTCAAAGGTAAAATGCCATGGGTTCAATCCCCAGTACTGAAAGAAAATAAATAAATAAATAAGAGGAGTTGTCCTGCATCCTGTATCCTAGTAATAGCCAAGATACTAGGAAGCTAAGACAATTCTCAACTTGTATATACTCAATAACAGAATTTTGAAGTAGATAAAACAAAAATCAACAAAATGAGATGACATAACTCAATCATCTGGTGAAAGCTTTTTACCATGTAACTTTCAGTATATGATTTATCAAGTATAGTAAAAAATAATAAATATATAGAATATTTCAAAAATATAATTTATAGGCTTGATCTAATAGACATAAATAGAAAAATTCCCTCTCCTCGCAATTACAACTGTCTGGAAAATTATATAACTCCAAGAAAATAACCATTTTATTATCTTTAAGGCTAGTGTGAATAATTTTTAAAGGACACAATATTAGAGAAAGTCTATTATCTGTAGACAGTGCCATTCAGTTATTATTAATAAAAAATATCACCATGGAATAACTATACACTTGTAAATTAAGAAAAATACATTTACATAATTCATAAGTAAAAGAAAAATTAAGATGGTAATAAAAAGTACTCCTAAATGAATAAGAAAATATAATTGATTAAGACCAGTAGAAGACAGCTAAAACAATATTTGGAGGGAAATATAGAGCCTTAAATACTTACATTAGGAAAGTAGAAAGTTTGAAGATATAGGAGCTAATTATCCAACTTTAGAAGTAAAATATCAAAAGGAATAGATAGATCAAGAGAAAGTATGGAAGAGACAAAAGTATGAAGACAGAAATGATAAAAACAAAGACATCAATAGATCAAGAGTTAAATAAATTAAAAGTTCTGAAATATGATCAATCTCAGATAAAGCAGATAGGTTTAATAAATAAGATATAATAGGAATGCTGTTAAAGTATGTTAGGAATAACGTCATACCAGTTAATTTTTAAATTTAGTTAAAAAAATGAAGTTGAAGAGAAATGCCAATTATTAAAGCTACCTCAGGAAGGAAAACTAACCTAAATAATCATATAGTCTTTAAAGAAACCTATTCAGTAGCTAAAAATTATCCATGAAGAAAACAGTGGGCTAGATATTTTTTTAAAAACAGACAATTGTGAATATTTGCATAAATTCCTTCAGAAAACAGAAAATGAGGAAATATTCTCAACTGCTTTTAATAGACAACTATAACAAGCTTCATGTTACAAAACTACAGGGTAATTTTACTTATGAGAAGAGATGCCAAAATCCTAAGTAAACATATCAGCATACATTATATAAGAATATGTAAAAACGAACAAGTTGGTTTAGTTCAGTTTGATAAAATCTAACATTTAGACTTCTGGGAAGATGGCATCTGAGTGAAACACCTCTCCTCAGGTGCTGTGAGCTCGAATCAAATCTGCCATAAAAGCAGCTTCTTGACAGAAAAAACAAAGCAACAAAAAAGTGAACAAAGCTATGAAAACTGAAGTACAGCTGAATAGAATCAAGAAAGCAGACCAGGGAGAACAAAGGAGCCCAGTTTGTGCGCCAACAGTGCCACGCCACTGAGCAGCAGCTGTCATTGAGCCAGCTGTCTGGAGTCTACTAACACCAAGATATTTAAGGACCTTCTGCATTCCCAGAGACCAGAAGTGGAGTTAAGCAATTCCACAACTACACATCCTAACCAGGTGGTGTATCCCCACATCTTCGACAGTGACCGGAACTCATGGTATGACCAGCATAAGCCCGCATGGGGCCACCCCAGCTCACCTCTCCCTCCAGAGCCAGAGCAATGATCAACTTTACTACAGAGCTTGAATCAAAACTGCCACAAAAGCAGATTCTTGACAGAAGGAAAGAAAAGCAAAACAGCAGAAAAGTGAACAAAGCAACAAAAGCACCTGATCAGAACCCAGAAAGCAGACCAGGAAGAACAAAGGAGCCGACCCATGTGGGGCAGTGGCAGCCGCCATTTTGTCAGCCACCCACAGAAGCAGAGATCTACCCAAAAGGTCTGCAGAGGATAAATCAGGTCTGTTCTTACAACCTTGCAGGCTGTTTTATTTTGTTCCTTGCTGTTGTTGTTGTTTATTTTGTTTTTACTCTGTATTCATTTTGCATTGCTATGATTTATCTATGTTTGTTTGGAGGATTGGTTGCTTTGTTAGCTTTTGCTAGACCCTAGAAGTCAAAACCTGAAACCCACCAAAGGCACCAATAAAGTGGGAAGAAGAAGTCCCAGAGTAATTGCAACTTGGTACAAGATACCATTCACAGAGAGAAAATAAAAATAAGAAACCTATAAATTCAGAGAAAGCTTGCAAGAGCAGCAAAGATATAAATTTAAGAACAGGGAAACCATGGGAAGGAAAAATAGCAAACAAACAATGAGTCAACACAACCCCACAATAATAGAACTCAACAACACTGAATGGCAGAGATTACCAGAAGAACAATTCAGATCTTTAATAGTAGAAATGATACAAAACTTCCAGAAAGAATGCAGAGAGAGCTGAAAAGAAATAAAGGAACAAATAAACAGAGAATCTGACAACCTGAGCAGGAATCTTAGAGAAGCCTTGAGGGAAGTGAAGGACTTGAAAGATGCAATAATTGAAGTGAAGGCATCAATACAAACCATAAATAGTAGATTAGACCACATGGAAAATAGAATATCACTCTTGGAAGATGACCATTCCAATAATGAATCCATTGTACAAAATCTAGAAAAAAAAATTGACAGTATGAATTGGAGATCAATGAGATCTGGGCCAACTTTAAAAGAGGTAACCTAAGAATAATAGGCATACAAGAGGGATTAGAAGTTGAAACTAATGGAATAAACAACCTTTTCAAAGAAGTAATATCAAAGAATTTTCCAAACATAGAAAGAGAAGTCGACACACAGGTACAGGAAACATATAGAACCTCCTTTAGACAAGACCAAAGAAGAGGTTTAACATGCCACATAATAATCAAGCTGACCAATGTAGAGGCTAAGTAGATAATTCTAAAGGCAACAAAAGTAAAAGGCCAAGTGACATTTAGAGGCAAACCAATTAGAATCACTCCAGACCTCCCAAACCAAGTCATGAAAGACAGGAGAGGCTGGAGTAAGATATTCCAACCTCTGAAAGAAAATAACCTGCAGCCAAGATTCTCCTACCCAGCAAAACTCTCTCTCAAAATTGATGAGGATATAACAACCTTCCATGACAAACAGAAACTGAAAGCATTTATGTCTTCCAAACCAACACTAGAGAAAATACTCAAAGAGATTAACTACAAAGAAGAACTAATGAGTAAACGTCAGAACCAGAGAAACAATAATTTCCAGGAAGCAAATGACTAAGCAAAGAAGAACAAACACTACCACAAACAGAAGTCAACACTCAAAATGTTAGGAATTAAAAATCATCTTTCAATAATCACACTGAATATAAATGGTCTTAACTCCCCAATAAAAAGGTACAAGGTGGCAAAATGGATTAAAACCCAGAATCCATCTATATGCTGCCTGCAAGAAACACAGCTTACAAGCAAAGATTCCCACAAACTAAGGGTGAAAGGCTGGAGTAAGGTAATCCATGCCAATGGAACTCAAAGACAAGCAGCAGTAGCAACTATGATATCAGATAAAATAGATTTCAAGCCTAAGCTTATCAAAAGAGACAAAGCAGATCATTTTTTACTAGTAAAAGGAACACTCCAGCAAGAGGAAATAACAATTATCAACATCTATGCCCCAAATGTAGGTGCAGCAACTTTCATAAAACAAACTCTGCATGATATAAAGTCACACATAGATCCCAATACACTAATACTGGGAGACTTCAATACTCCTCTCACATCACTAGACTGATCTTCTAAACAAAAGGTCAGTAAAGATACTTCAGGCCTAAATAATACCATATACCAAATGGACCTGTTAAACACATACAGAATATTTCACTCTGCTACAACTGAAATCACATTTTTCTCAGCAGACCATGGAATTTTCTCCAAAATAGACCACATTCTGGGCCACAAAGAGAGCACTGGCAAATTCTAAAAATGTAGCATAATTCCCTGCATCTTTTCAGATCACAATGGAGTGAAACTAGAAATCAACTCTAAGAAGACCCATAGTAACCATGTAAACACACGGATACTGAACATCACACTGTTGAATGAGGAATGGGTTATCGAAGAAGTAAGGGGAGAAATTAAAAAATCCCTAAAAACCAATGAAAACAGAGACACAACATATCAAAACTTCTGGGACATCTTGAAGGAAATACTAAGAGGAAAATATATAGCACTGAGTACCCACAGAAGAAGAACAGAAAATGACCAAATAAATAACCTAATGACAAAGCCCTTGAAAAACCAGAACAGTCTAACCCCAAAGCCAGTAGAAGACAGGAAATTGTGAAAATCAGAGCAGAAAATAATGAAATAGAGAATTAAAAAAATACAGAAAATCAACAAAACCAAAAGCTGGTTTCTTGAAAAAATAAACAAGATAGATAAACCATTGGCAAACCTAACCAAAAGAAAGAGAAAATCAACCCAAATTACCAAAATAAGAGATGAAAAAGGTGATATTACCACCAACAGTGCGGAAATACTGAGGATCGTTAGATACTATTTTGAAAAACTATACTCCAACAAAATGGAAAATCTAGAAGAAATCGACAAATTTATATATATATATATAAAATTTATATATATAAACTTATATATATAAAACTTATATATATAAATTTTATATATATATAAATTGGTTATATACATATACACATATATAGGATATATATATACACATATATAGGATATATATATACATATATATACACACATAACCTTCCTAAATTGAGTCAAGAAGATACAGAAAACTTAAACAGACCAATAACAATCAAAGAAATAGACAGCAATAAAGAGTTTACCATCAAACAAAAGCCCAGGGCCAGATGGTTTTTCAAGTGAATTTTATAAAACATTTATTGAAGGGCTAATCCCAATACTCCTCAAACTATTCCATGAAATATAAAGAAATGGGACCCTCCCAAACACAATCTATGAAGCCAACATCACATTAATACCAAAGCCAAATAAAGACAGCTCAAGAAAAGAAAACTATAGGCCTATATTATTGATGAACCTAGATGCAAAACTGCTAATCAAAATACTAGCAATGTGTACTCAAAACCACAGCAAAAAAATTATACACCATGACCAAGTTGGTTTCATCCAAGGGATGCAAGGCTGGTTCAACATACGAAAAACAATCCATGTAATTCACCACATAAACAGAATCAAAGACAAAAATCACATGATCATTGCAATTGATGCTGAAAAAAAAACATTTGACAAGATCCAACACCCATTCATGCTAAAAGCACTGCAGAGTATCAGAATAGAAGGAACATACCTCAAAATCATAGAGGCAATATACAATAATCCCATAGCCAATATCATATTAAATAGAGAAAAACTGCAAGAGTTCCCACTGAAAACAGGAACAAGACAAGGATGTCCATTATCAGCTCTTCTGTTTAACATAGTACTCGAGACTCTAGCCAGAGCAATAAGGCAAGAGAAGGAAATCAAAGGGGTAAAAATAGGGAAAGAAGAACTAAAACTATCCCTTTTTGCAGGTGACATGATACTAAGAAGACCCAACAAAGTCAACCAAAAAACTTATAGAACTGATCAACAAATTCAGCAAAGTGGATACAAAATCAATCTTCAAAAATCAGAAGTTTTCCTGTGTGCCAACCATAAATCCACTGAAAAAGAAATCCAGAAAACAATTCCACTCACAATAGCACCCCCCCCAAAAAAAATACTTAGGGATAAACCTAACCAAAGACGTAAAAGACCTCTATAAGGAAAACTATAAAAAGTTGAAAAAAGAAATCGATGAAGACCTTAGAAGATGGAAAGATCTACCATGCTCTTGGATAGGCAGAATAAATATCATCAAAATGGCCATACTCCCCAAAATGATCTACAGATTCAATGCAGTAGCCATGAAATTACCAAGGTCACTCCTCACAGACATAGAAAAATCAGTCCTTAAATTCATTTGGAAGAACAAAAAGCCCAGAATAGCCAAAGTAGTTCTTAGCAACAAGAACCATGCAGGAGGTATCACAATACCTGACTTCAAACTCTACCACAAAGTGACAGTAATAAAAACAGCATGGTATTGGTACAAAAACAGACACATAGACCAATGGAACAGAATAGAAGATTCAGAAACAGATCCACGTGCTTACAGTCAACTGATTTTTGACAAAGGAGCCAAAAATATACACTGGAAAAAAGATAGCATCTTTAACAAATGGTGTTGTCAAAAGTGATTAACCATATGCAGGAAAATGGAAATAATCCCCACTTTCTCACCCTGCACAAGAGTCAACTCAAGGTGGATCAAAGACCTGGAAGTCAGGCCAGAGACCTTGCAGCTACTTGAAGAGGGTATAGGACCAACACTTCAACACATAGGCACAGGTAAAAACTTTCTCAACAAGACCCCAAAAGCACAATTAACTCAAAGGAAGATTAATACACGGGATTGCATTAAACTTAAGGGCTTTTGTGCAGCAAAGGTAAGTATCAGAAACCTCAGCAGAGAGCCCACAGAGTGGGAGAAAATTTTTGACAGTTACTCTTCTGATGGAGGACTAATAACTAGGATATACAGAGAACTCAAGAAACTCACAGCTAAGAAAACAATTAACCCAATCAAAAAATGGGCAAAGGATCTAAATAGGCACTTCACAGAAGAAGAAATACAAATGACCAATACGTGTATGAGGAAATGTTCAACATCATTAGCAATCAGAGAGGTGCAAATCAAAACTACCTTAAGATTTCACCTAACCCCAATCAGAATGGCAATCATCAGGAACACAAACAACAGCAAATGCTGGTGAGGGTGTGGAGAAGTGGGAACCTTAATACATTGCTGGTGGGATTGCAAATTAGTGCAACCACTTTGGAAAACAATATGGAGGATCCTCAGATGAATGGGAATGAACCTACCATATGACCCAGCAATACCACTTTTGGGTATCTACCCAAAAGAATGGAAACCCAACTATTAGACCAATGCCTGTGTATCTATTTTCATGGCTGCACAATTTACAATTGCCAAACTATGGAACCAGCCAAGATATCCATCAACAGATGAATGGATTACAAAACTATGGAATATGTGCACAATGGAATTTTACTCAGCCATAAAGAAGAACAAAATCATATTACTTGCAGGGAAATGGATGGAACTGGAAAACATTATGTTAAGTGAGATTAGTAAGTTGCAAAAAGTAAAAAATTATATGCTTTCCCTAATATGTGAAAGCTAGGGAGAAAATGGGACATAAGAGGGACTCCAGATGAAGAAGGAGAAATCTTAGGTGAGCAAAGAATTTGACTTAAAGGAAGGTGATGGGGGGAGGGGAGACACCCTAATGAGCCTGATGTACTTTCAGGAACGCATCAGAGTCAATCACTAAACTGAACTTGAGAAGGAAGGAGGAGGAGGGAGTGGGGTGAGAACTGGGGAAGGGTTAAATGAGAAATTTGTGTATGTATGCCTTTACCAGCTTGTAACTAACAAAGATGTATGATTACAATACACCAATTAAAAATAAATAAATTAAAATATTTGCTAAAAAAACTTTAAAAAGTAAAAAAAAAACATAACATTTATTCAGGTTTTTTTTCAAAAAACAACCTCTTAATAAACTAAAAATAAAGGGAAATTTATTTATCCTTATGAAGGGTGTTTCAGTCAGCATTCTCACTGCTATAATCTGAAACACCTGACCACCACAATTAAGAAGAAGAAAATGTATTTGCTAACAGTTCTGGAGATTTCTCAGGTTTCAGTCCATGTTAGGCCAGGTGAAGTCTGTGGAGCTCAAGGTATGGCAGTTGCAGGGGGAGGCAGAGAGGGAGAGAGGGCTCAGCTGTCACATCATGGAGGCTGGAAGCAAGAGAGTAAGAGCAAGGGGGAATAATAATAATCCCCAAGGCCACCACCAACACCCCTTCTCAGCAATCAAGCTGTGTCTCTCACATGGCTTCCTGGTTTCTATGAGGTCTAGGGTGACATTCCAAATCCAAACCATAACAAAAGATAATTATAAAAGAAAACCCACAGCAAACATAATATTAGTTGGGAAAAATTAAAAGCATTAAAAAAAAAAACCCAAAAGCACGACAAGAATGTATACTATAACCCTTTTGTTTATCTTTATAATTACAATCTTAGACAGTACAACAAGACAAGAAAAAGACATAATTATAAAATTGCAAAAAAGTATAGACTATCATTATTTGTAGATAACAGATTAGCATACTAAATCCTAAAGGAATTTTTAGTAAAATCATTAGAATTAATACCAGACTATATCATAGTTGCCAAGTATAAAATAAAGATAAAAAATTCACTTGTGTTTCTATATGTTGACTGTACACTTTTAGAAAAATAATTTTAGAAATGTATGTCATATATAATTGTGAACAAGAAAATAAGGATCTAGGAATAGTTTTTTAAACATGTGCAAGAATTTTGTGAAGAAAATTATTAATTTTTATTAAAGACAATAAAGAAAACTCAAATAAATGTAGCAAAATACCACATTCATAGGTAGAAAGAGTCAATTTCATAAAGAGTTATTTTCAAATAGAAATGGAGATTTTGCATAATTTTTATCAAAATCTTCAAAATTGTGTGTAGTGTGTGTATGTGAAATTTGACAAGACAGTTCTAGGGTCTCACTAAGTTGGGGAGGATCTCACTAAGTAGTTGAGGCTAGCTGCGAACTCAGATCCTCCAGTCTCAGCCTCTCAAGTACTGGGATTATAAGCATGCACTGCCACACCAGGCTTACAACAAAGTGTAAAAACGGCCAAGAAATAACTTCTGTAAGGTTGAGTGCTGGGGTAAGGATAAACTCAACTTGCTAAATATAGAGATGTAAGCAAAAAAACAACAACAAAAAAATAGAGAGGCAAGAAACACTTTTACTTGTATAAAGCAATGTGACATGTGACAGAAATATGACACAAGATAAGTGGAGAATGGAAGGGCTGGTCAATAAGTGCTGAATAAACAAGTTTTTAACCATATGTAACAAAATAAAATGACTACTTATTCACACAATACAGAGAAACAATCCAAATACATTATGGATATAAAAGTAAAAGATCACATTTAAAATTATGAAAAGAAACCCATAGGAGAATATCTTTATCACATTAGAGTGGGAAAAGACAAGACAAAAAAGGATAACATTTAAAAATAATTGTTTTACTATGTTAAACACAAGACTTCTTCTCACCAATAATAGTAATATTAATAATAATAATAGGAATAAGAAGAAAGAGAAGAAGAAGAACAAGAAAAAGAAGGAAAAAAAGAAGAGAATAAATAAAAAAGAAAATCTATAATAAGAGCAAAAGGTAAGCACTGGAATTTTTATATATATATATATAATTGTCAAATAATTATTATTTAGGATATAATATAAAGGAGATCTTTAAGGAGAAAGAGAAGAAGAGCAGAGGGAAGAAGGAAAAGAAGAAAGGAAAGGAAAAGTGAGGGAGAATAAAAGGAAGAAAAAGGTGGAGAGGAAGAGGAGGAGAGGAGAGAAAAATCATGTCAAAAATCACTTCACACAAAAAAGTAACCCAACAAATAAAGAATACTTAATCTCCTTATTAATCAGGGAAAATCAAATTAAATAATATATTAATGTTTTGTACTTATTGGATCAGTCAGTAAATAAAAATGCAATACAACTAAGTGTTGATGAGAGTGAAACCTTACTGGAGAAATTTAAATTGGAACAACCCCATTTTGGAAAAGTATTCATGGTAAAGTCTCTTATGAATTACTGCATATGTGTATCAGAAGACATGTAAAATAATAGATGTAGTAGCATTGATTGTCATAACACAAATTGAAAAATGATTCAAATATCCAACAACAGGAAAATAGACTGCTATGTTCATATGTAAACCCCATGCTGGGTCACTTATCCACTGGCCTGAGTCTCCCATCCATTAAAGGTTTTTCTCAGGGAGTATATGCCTTCTTTCCACTACTGGGTTGTGTGTATGCATTGGCCCATCATGTAGCATGAGGTAGAGTAGTGTATGTCTTCTCTCATTATGTGTAAGAAAATTAAAGAGAAAAAACAGTGGGGAAAGGAGGTCTCCATGAAAGTAAAGGGAGGCCATTGGCAAAGAGAAAGGGGTCAGAGGGAGGGAGAGAGAGAGGATGGGTGAAGGATTGGAGAGTGAAACTGATCATATTACATAGTTATATATATACCAACATGTCACAATGAAAGTCGCCATTCTGTATTATTAATATGCCCTGGTTAAAAAAAATAAAAAGAAAAGGACTGAGGTGGAAAGACAAGTGATGCATTCTGGGTAGTGATGGTGTCTAGCCAAGGTGAGTTGGCCCACACAGAACTATCTACAGCAGCTTTAGCTGAAGTCATAACTGAACTAGGGGACTGTGATGCTGAGCCTCAAAGGCACCTAGTACACTCATTCTAAAGAATTGAGCTTTTCTTTTTTGTGTGTCAAAATACCTTATTAAAATGTTCAGTGACTTGGGAGACTGAGACAGGAGAATTGCATGTTTGAGATCATCCTCAGGAACTTAACAAGACTCTCAACAACCTAGTGAAGCCCTGTTCCAAAACAAAAATAAAATATGTCCAGGAATGTAAGAGTATAACCCAAAAGTAGAGTGCCTCTGGGTTCAATACCCAGTATTGAAAAAAAAATTCAGTGAATGAGAGTTTGCTTTGCATATCAAGGTAGATAAAAGTGTATCAAGAATCATTGATAAGGAATGATTAAGAGAAATAGACAAGGAGTTTAATTTGCAGCTTGGTGATTTGAGATTTCTGTGAGAGATCACCAAACTGCAGATATTCATTTAGAAGTTGTAATACTGCTTGCAATTTAGAGGAAAGATCCAGACCAAGATACCTATCAGGGGCAGCTGAAGCTATGGGAGAAGATGAGATCATCTAGGGCAATGTGTGGAATGTGAAAAGAAGACCACAAACAAAGCTCTCCAGATGACCAAAATTTATAGCCTAAGCAGAGGAAGAAGAACCAACAAAGGTGATGGGAAGAAATAACAAGGTAGAAAAAGAATCAGGAAGAATGGGCCCAAGATCTGGGAGAAGAAACTTTCATGAAAAGAATAGATGGCATCAAATGTAGAACAGAAGCCACGATATAGAGGTCAGAAAAAGATGATCTAGATTTTACATTTGAAAGGTCACAGGTGACTTTGATAACAATAATTTGAGGAGAGAGCTTGAGAAGAAGCCAATGGGGACTCAAATGAAGTGTCATTGAATTAGTGGAGCACTTGCTATAGTTGCACTGAGGTGGGATACATTTCTGAGTGTGGGGCTGGGGGAAGCCAAGGAGAGAAACAAGTAGAAGACATCTTTGAGGATTCTGTAAAGTTTAAACAATTGTCAGACCAAGGAGGCATTAAACTGTCTTAGAAAACATGAGGTAGAACCATTTTGGGGGAAATGTGAATTCTATTTTGGACATAGGATGCATAAGGTTATTGGTTGATGCTTGATACCTGATTGGATTTGTGATCTTGAATGTATCAGAGGGAGAGAGAGGAAAATGCACATTTGTAATTTATCCACATCTGGAAAGATACAGTTATATGACTAAAATGGTATACAAGGCTTTCCACCTAAAGAAATTCACACAGCTCAGACAGAACGACCACAGAACAAAGACTGGAGAGTTGAGACATGAGCTTGATAGTAACACAGCCAAGGAAGGAGATCGAGTCCAGAAAATAAAGACCCTGATCTTTATGAGAGGTGCTTCTGTTTTTACGCATGAATAGGCCCCCAAAGACTCTGTCTTCTTTCAAACCAGGATGGAAAAATAGGCAAGGGAAGTAGAAAAACTCTGCCTTGGAAACCCTCTACAGATTCCACAACCACAGCTATAAATGAACTGTGAGATGGGGTCGACTTCACTCTGTAAACAAGAAACAGTTCACAGTCAAAAAAGACTTGCATTTGGCTCTGAAATCAAGCTTGATGGAGTTAGATAAATTACATTCTCTTTTCTTTTTTCCTAATCCAGGATATCTGGCTTTCTCTGCTTTTCCATGTTGCCTCTGATGAGGGCCTTACATTAAATGACTTTTATTCACACACTCTCCTCACCCTACAACTTACACTTCCATTCTTCAACCCTATGTCAATTTTCCCCTGCTCTTGAAAACAGATGGGAATGTGAGTTTTGGGTTCTGCTTCTTGGAAGCAGGAAATGTAGGTCTGACTAGGCTCGCTGAAGCAGGCATTGGATATGTTTTAATGGGGCTTGTATTGTCTGCTCAGGCCACCATAACAAACCATCATAGGCTGGATGACTTAAATAGTTCCAGATATGAGAAGTCCAAGGTCAAGGTTTGTCAAGGTCAGTTTCTGGTAAGAGTTCTCTTCCTGATTTGCAGATGATTGCTTTCTCACTGAGCCTTCACGTGGCTTTTTTTTTTTTTTTTTTTTTCTATAATGCTCAGGAAGAGATAGAAAAAGAGAGAGAAAGACAGAGAGACCAACCAACCCTCAGGGATCTCCTTTAATAAGGAAACAAATCCTATCCGATTAGAGCCCCATCCAGGTGGCCTTATTTATTCATCAAAGGCCCTGTCTTTGATGCAGTCATTTTGAGGATAGGGGTCCAACATATGAATTCAAAGGGGACACAATTCTCAGACCATAGCAAAGATCATGGCACTGAGATAACTTGAGGCAGGATAACCCAGTATTTAGTGACCCTAGGTCTTGAGTACCTGTATAAGCTTTTAAAAGAATTCATAGGGACTTAAGGCTGCTGGTTGAATTCTTTTTCTTTTCTTTTTTTCTACACTTGAGAAAGAAGCTCTTCGTAAACACTATAAAATTACAACACTATCTCATTTTTCAGCTAACGTGAATAAACATTTATTATTTACCAATGTAAATAATTAATTTGTGCTATAAAATTCTGTAGAGCTGAACATCTCTCCATCACAGAGAACCCTAAATAACAACATGGAGCATTTGTAAATAATAGTTACAGGGAAAGGATGCAAGAGCACTGACTTAAACTATGAAAGCAATTAAAAACTACATGTCAGAGTGTGAAGAATGTTCTGGACAGGCTCTTACAGCTTATGGCTTACCCCAGAGAAGATGTCAGAAAACCATATAACTCCCTGGACACCCCATCATGTGGGAAGATGGGAGTTATTGGATTGTGATAAGAAGTTCACGTGATAGGGCTAATATTAGCTGTGGCAATAATCCTGGCCCTGTCTCCTAGATTTTGTTCCTATATAGCTCTTTGGCATTTGTGATTCTCTGCAAGGTTGGGAAAGATACAAAAGGCTGAAAGATCAAAATAATTCTAAAAGTCCTGCAAGAGGCTGAGAATACAGCTCTTGTTTGAGCTCTTAAAAAGGCTGAAACACCACCAGGAAGAGAATTCTTTTCACCTCCATGTAGCCGCTGGAGGAGCAGACCCAATGAGATTATACCCATGTTTGTGAGGTCATGAGAGAAAGACAGGAATGTAGCCATAACTACTGGCGTGTGTCAGGCAGTGGTGGAGGTCAGGAGCCAAGAGACGAGAGGGAGGCCATGGGAAACTGCTATGTAGAGGTCTTTGGGAGTACTTGGGAGAGGTCCCAACAACCCTTGGAAAGGAAGAGAAGACTTGATATGCCTGGAGTCATCACCTTTTCCCCTGAGACTAGACACCGGGATCATGGCACAGAGTTCCCAACTTCCTTCCTTAGCATGGTGAGGGTCCCCAGCTGTTGGTCATTAGTACATCTGACTGCAATGTCATGATAGTTCTAGAGTATGTGTTTCAAGGAGAAGGCCATATCATTTTAACTGCCTGCAGTGCCTACAACATGTCCTTGTGGATCCAGAAGTAAGATAGAGGAGATAGCTTTTAAATGGCCTGAACTAATCATTGCTAGGAGACTGCAGCTCTTGAAGATCACTGAAAGAGAAGGTTGGGATTCCACAGCTGGAACATGAAAAGATCTTGCTATTCATAGGAATGCATTGGTCTTACACAAGTTGCTCCCCTACACACATCATGCATGCATACACATGCATGGGCAAAGACAAAGACTCGATCTTCCTCTCTTGACTATATCTCCCACCTACCCATATTCCTTATCCCTTGATCTACAAGCTGTGATTTTAGGTCATCTATTCTTCCAGGCTTAAATTTTATTTTCATTTTAATCTACTTTACTTGGATGTGACTGTTGGGATAAGAAGAAATATATAGATTGGAGAAGGGTCAAGAAAAGAGGAGTTGGAGCCATAGTATGATGTACCCCAGACCCAATACCTCATCACCACCCTTTCCATCTCAACAAAAGAATAGAAGAATATACAGATGCAGATAAAACATCGGTTAAGCCTTCCAAGTCAGTATTCAATTGGATTCCCAGTGTGGGAAAATATCCAAGGTTAACCCCAATGCGTTTTTCCTGAGCAGGGGAGGGAAAATACAATAGAAAATAAACACATGGACATGTTTCAGTACACTAGTCTAAAAATTGTCATGACTGGACCCCAGCCTGAAAGCTGCATCAGCTCCTTTACCTCAACTTTTTACCCTTTTCCCAACATGCACATATTTATAACCTGGGTTTCCCAAACAGATTACTCTGTATTTCCGCCATCTGGTTTATGGATCTTTTTTTTTAAACAAGCTACAGGCTGCCAAAGAGTAAAGCTAGTAGGATTCTTGTTTGAGGGAAAGCAACTCTGGCAGAGTGTTGTAAAATAACAGCACATTAGCTACTTGGAAGCAGTAGCGCAGCTCCAGAGACTTCAAGAATGTTGGAGACTTTGAGCAGGCTTAATGTAGAGGAGTCAACCCGGACTGCTTCATAAAGTTTGGAAAGAAAATTGAAATGTTGTCTTCCACAAGTATGGGAAGGATTTTAGCAAAAAAGCAAAAGTTAAAATGTTGTTTTAATTTTGCCTTCATTTTATGAGTCTCCACTATAGAGAAATGGTGTGGTTTAATTTATGCAGACCCGGCTCTTATGCCTTTGTTACTTTCATTTCTACTAGCAAATAGAATCAAGACAATGGTAAAACAGGCATCCCTTGTTCTGTGGAAGTTCCACTGATGTCTGTGTCTCAGCAACACTGTTAAGGGAATCCTATTAGCCTGTTTGATTCCATTATAAATGGCAGAGATGCATTCTACAGGAAGAGCACACCAGAACGTTGAAAATGTCTTCAAAACATTTATTTAGAGGAACAAATACTCTCTAGCAGAAAAAAAAATTGTGATTGGGATACAACTAAATGCATTCTATACTCAACTCATAACAAAAGAAACAGAAACACAGGAGATAGGAAATTGTACCAGCACCTCATCTACCTCACTCTGATTCACCCATTTCAGTTAGTGTGAAAAAAAATAAGTATGGATGATCAGAATTTTTGGCTAGGATGTTTTAGTTTGTTCTAATCAATTTCCAATTATTTTGGGTAATTTTGACTAAATATTCCAGGTAATTTGGAGGTTGGAGATTAAGTGGAGTGCTCTTTTTCTAGATTTTTATATTAATCTATCTAGATATATTTATTTTAGTACTTATAGTGGATAATAAAAGAGGAAAGTGTATAATACAATACTCAAAGTGGGCATTCCTTGTTTTGCAGGGGAGTTGTGCTCTAGTGTTTGCAGAAACAGGTACAATTTAGCAAATGGTTTTGGAACATTCACTAGGCAATTGGATTGTGTGTTTTGCAACTTTTCTGTTCTTAATCCAAAAGTCTGCTTCATTTAGCTGATTGGGTCTGTTAGCATATTAGTGGATGTGAGTTGAGTTTAGAAAAATTTTGAATACTCATTTAGATGGATTCATGCATTCACTCAATCTCTTCATTCATTTGTTAATACAAATAAAAGATCACTGTTAAAAAGATCTTCATATTACCAGAAAAAGACCTGAGTGTTCCTAAAATAGTGAGCATAGCACAAAGAGGCTGTCATTTAATCTCTACTCCTTGGAGTAAAGGAATTACTATCCTCACTTTACAAATGTGGAAGCTGAGATTTGAAAGAAATATATAATTTATTCACAGTGATGCTGGTATTAAGGGCCAGGCTGAATTTAAACTCAGATTTCTCTGATGAAAAAATCTATTCCATTTTCACTACAAGCTGACTCTTAGCAGTATCAAGAATGAGATAATCAAATTATGGTGATAGAATGGGATTCCTAAAATTTTCAACCTTAAGAGTATGCTCTTTCCAGTATGAATATGGATCATAAGGAATTCTGCGAATTCCTTAAGACAGAAATCTGGGAGGCAACTCCCAGTACAGGAGACCTGTACTGTTTAAAATAAATTTCCAACAGTTAGCAACTCCTTAATAACATATTTACCGACAGTTGGAGATCTTGCTGACATTAGTTTTATGGCATGAAACCTACCATCGTGGGATCCATCATGTCACTGCCATCTGTACAAATTTGGAGAGCAAAGTAAAGATGGGAGAGAGGTGGCCAAATCAAAACTCTGCTAGTGGCCAGTCTCAGAGGCAGGTGCAGTGTGTGTAGGGGGGGGGAGGGGGGATTGGGAAGAAACACTGCAGATTTGTCCTTCTCTTCCTGTGTCCTTACACTGGATCATATGCAGTCACCACTTATTAGAAAGAAAAGAGAGAAATTCAGTAGACAGAGAGAAAGAGAAGGAAGAGGAGCTTGGGTTTGTCAGTCAAAAAAGCTTAGAGAAAATGTTTTCTATTCAATCATAAATGATGACATAGAAGCTGAGTGTGATGGTACACACCTATAATCCCAGTACTTGGGGAGACTGAGACAGGAGGATTATAGGTTCAAAGCCAGCCTCAGCAATTTAACAAGACCCTTAGCAACTTAGCAAGATCCTGTTTCAAAATGAAAATGACTGAGGGGGAGGGGTGTAACTTGGAGGTAGAATGCCCCTGGGTTAAATACCCAGTACAAAAAAAAGAAAAGAAAAGAAATGTTGGAATAGAATGAAGTCCTAAAAAAATCCTGAACTACAATTATATATTTCTTCAATGAATTTAAAATCTTGCATGGGAGAAATTTTCCCTAACATGAGTGGCATAGATACAGAATTACATAAAATACAGAGTCACTCCAGTGATTCGGTGATGTGATATAGTACATCAAGATAGCTTCCAGGGTAATTGAAAGCAGCATTCAAATATAGCTCTATGGTGTCCTGATATTAACATTTTAGCTCATAATTTACATTGGCTGAGTCCTCAGAGGTTCAGTGGAGTCCCTTAGAGGAGAGTTCAAATTCCCAGTTGGGCAAATGGTCTCTAGAGTACCGACAGGGTAAACGGTTTTATTTTGAACATTTATCAAACTTTCTCTCTCATTTTAATGCGTGAAGCCTAAGATGGACCTCCATTATATGAGGAAAGACAAAGTAAATGAAGCAGAAAATTTGTAAGACCTTTAGTAAACAAGCTTAGTAAACATTAAGCATACTATCAGAGATGGAAGTGATGGAAACCACTTTCAGGCATAGTCCATGAAAATCTCTCCCTCACATGCTGCTCCAGACGCTTTTGGGTAATTACCCCAGAAAAGACCACAAAGGTTTTGAAGAACTTGTGATGAAGATGGCATCTCTGTCAGCCTGTGGAGAAAACCACCACCATTCACAAGAGACAAATGCTACTTTCAGGTGAGCAAGAAAGAATCTCCTATTGTATTTCGATTATTCTATATTTCAAGTCCCATTTGTTTCATCCACTGTAACACTAAGTTGCTAAGGACACTTTCATGTTAAATTTTGGAAAAGAAGCTGTACATAGAATACATATGTAGAGCCAGGCGTGGTGGCGCACGCTTGTAATCCCAGCTTTTGGGAGGCTGAGACCGAAGGATCCGGGTTTGTGGCCAGCCTCAGCTACCTAGTGAGGCACTCCGCAACTTAGTGAGACCCTGTTTCAAAATAAAGACTAAAAAATAGAGCTGGGGATATAGCTCGGAGGTAGAATGCCCCTGAGTTCAATCCCTAGTACTGCAAAAAAAAAAAAAAAAAAAAAGAATACATATGTAATTACATTTTATAGCTAAAATAAACAAACTATTGCAAACCTAAAAGCTAACAATCTTTACTATTCCTTTATTGTGTCTGGACTTGTTCAAAGGAAGCCTTGCAAAGGAGAAGAGGGATGGGCGTACACACTTTCCCAGGTTCTCATAGCACCACAATTCTATAATCCCATGACAGTTTGGGCTGTTGCATGAATTGTTTTGATTTCTAAAAGGGAACTGGAAGATTTATGCCTTTCCTGTTGGGGGAAATTCTCTTGATTTATGACTGCCATATTTGTATGTACTCAATCATACCGAAGTATATTAAATATTTTGTTTTTTAATTTTGGTTGAGCAGGGTGCTGGTCATCCAAATTAATGACTGTTCACGGGTGGCATAAATTCCGATAGGCATTTGCAGTGGGTATGCATTACTTGAACGGTGGAGGCAGATTGATGTTTGCTGTGTCCCAGGTGAGAGGCAGGCAGTCCGGCAACTGCTCGGTGCACTCACTCCAGGACCATAAACTTGAGTTGTTATGATTGGTGGTAACAGTTGTACTTTAAGCCATGAAGAAGAGTTATTTTCAAATGATGATCCATGTGGTTCCCTAATCACTATTTTTAAAGGCCTTAAAGCATCTACGATGTCATTGTTAGGCCAACGCTTGGCCATGTAACTGATGAAAATGCGTTCATGCCGCATTAATATCTATCTGCATAACCATCAGAGTAAATTCATTTGTTATCTGAATATCTTTGCTGTCATCTAGTTAAAAATAATTGTTTACTTTCCTTTAGGAAAAATATTACTCCGAGGTTCCCATTACATTGTTTTCACACGAGGGACAAGCCCTCTTCAGTCAATGATTGTATTCATTAAAATGTTTTTTTGTTAATTAGCAGATTTTACTTTAGTCTCAGGATAATGTTAGGTAGGAGAAGTGTGGGAAGAGAGAAGAGGTGTGTGAGATGGTTTCCAGAGCCTTAGGAGAGAAGGATTTAACATGATAAAAAATATTCACAAACAGAGGCAGCATTTTATATTAGCTTTGCTCAAGAGGACCTGGGGTTGAATCATGCTCTTAGCACTTTCTACTTGTTTAACACTAAACAAGTCACTTAACCCATGGAAGCTCAGTTTTCCTGTCTTCAAAATAATTATGATACCATTCGCTTGCTAATAGCGTGTGTCAGATTAAGGAATGGATTATTTGGCATGATAATAATACCAGTGCTGGGAAAACCAGAACATGTCTGACAGTTAGCAATCATCTGAGCCAGCAATAGATGAGGGCACCCACGGGAAGGCAAGGCTTAGAAAGCAGAAGGTTATCAGGGATAAATCACAAGCAGCAAGAGATCAGGACTCTAAACCCACAAATGGAAGTGAGGGTCAAGCAGATCTAAATAAGTGAGATCATGAAAGCTTGCACGGGATTCTCTAATGCGGTCTGTGTCTGTTGGAGGTTGTGTCATAGCTTGGATCTTGAATGCTCCAGAGACCCTTGTGGTAAAGTCTTGGTCCTCAGCCTGTAACACTATTAGAAGTAGTAGAACCTTTAAGAGGTGGGGCATGCTAGAAGGAAGTTAGCTCATGGGGGCATTCCCTTAAAGGGGAGAGCAGGACCCTAGCCTCTCCTCTTCCTTTCATTTTGCTTCTTGGCTGCCATGTGGTGAGCAGCTTGCTCCACCACATTCCCCACCATGAAGTGCTGCCCTGTCACAGGCTCAAAAGCAACAGGCCAATCAATCATGGACTGAAACCTTCAAAACCATGAGTCCAAATGAAACTTTCCTCCTTATAAGTTGATTTATCTCAAGCATTTATTACGGTAACAGAAAGCAGACTAACACAGAAGCTGTGGCCATAGGACAAGAAAGATACTCAACTCACATCGGGTAGGAGGACATTAGGAAATCTGCCATTCATTACCAGTTCTTGTGAATTAAGTTGTACTTATAGAATCACTATATTTAATAATTTACTTAATATCACCTAGTTTACTTGTTTGTTGTATATTTTACATTACCTTACTAAGATTGCTTAGGCATGAAGTTATTTCTTTTAAAACTTAGACCCACTTTGAAAATATATTTAACACATAAGAAAATATATTTGAGCCGGGCCTGGTGGTGCACACTTGTAATCCCAGTATTTGGGAGGCTGAGATAGGAGGATCACAGGTTCGAGGACAGCCTCAGCAAGTAGTGAGACTCTCATCAACCTAGTGAGACCCTGTTTCCAAATAAGAAATAAAATTGGGCTGGGGGTGTAGGGCTGGGAGTGTAGCTCGAAGGTAGAATGCCTCTGGGTTCAATCCACAGTACAAAAAAAAAAAAAAAGAATATATCTAAAAATATGTAGCTTCACTCAATCAGGGGGTGAGAAGAGACTTTTGAAACTTTGAAGTACTGACTTACACATCTTAAAATTATAAAGTTGTATTGTTTTTAGATGTACTTTTAACCATAGATAGCTGTCTTATATTGAAATGAGGATACTATATAAATTAATTTGGGAAGAGCTGCAATCACAAAAATAGTCAGTGCTTTCAAACTTTTTCCCAGAAGAAATATGAGGCAGAAATGTTCCAACGTTCAGGCAAAAGCCCAGTGGCATACAAGCTTGCCCTCACCAGCTTCCGTTCTGCTTTTCTGGATGGCTACTTCTTTACTTAGGAAGGTTGTGTTCCCTTGTCTAGGCTACAACCATTTCTTTGGCTTCCTGCGCCTCTGACTTTTCCTTCTCTCTTCCCCCTCCTTCCCTTCTTCTATGAGAAGACATTGTGGTCCAGTGGTCTGCAGACAGTTAACTAAGTGCTAAACAAGTGTGGAATCTGTAGAGTTCCTCCTGCCCCAGTAGTTCCCCTACAGCCAAGTATCCAGTTTCCCTCAATAAATACCATTGCTCCCTGGTCAAGGAGTTGCTTGCAAGTAAACCTCACCACTGTGCAGCTCACAGTCAAGGGGGTCTTGTTAAAGAGGTCATCCAAGGGCTCTCCCAGCTAGGTGGCTAGCGTGCCACATTTCCTCCACAGGAGTACGTAGTCAACCAGGATGTTTATTCTCTGAAGGTCAGGCTTTTGTATTATGAAACTTCTAGCAGATGTGATAAGCAGTAAATTGCAGATCTATCACTTCTTTCCCCCCAGAAAGTGAGTGAGTGTGTGTGTGTGTGTGTGTGTGTGTGTGTGTGTGTGTGCGCGCGCGCGAAATCAGCAGACTCCTGCCTCTCTGTGATTTATGGCCCACTTTTGACCACCTCTTATCAGGTTCCCACAAGCCCTTTTCTGATGCAGCTCATGTCTGAATGACAATAGACAAACCAGTGCCATTATGCACCAAAATCTCCCTCTGCATTCTAGACACCAAGATTACATCGGGGGTATTGATTTATTGCTACCCCCCTCCCACAGGGACCAGTTTGTTCAGCCTGAACAAGATCGACTATTATTAAACGGAGCCACCAACTCTATGTGAACTTGGTAAAGAAATAATCATCTGCTCCCACCTTTCTAAAAACCTGGACACATAAGGAACCACATGTGTTTAAATATTTAGACTGTTTATTTGTCTCTGCTTGTCTCTTTCTTAAGCATGCAAAATAAGATAAAACAGGCCTTCGGAGGAAGAAGGGAATCTGCAGTTTCTCAGATGTTGAAACACAATGTGCTTCTTTTTATGAACCACACTGAAATGATTACAAATCTCTGCTTTGGTGTGTATTTCTGAAACACCTACTGTATCTGTAGCAATGAGGTTTTATGACAGCTTTAACAGTTTCTGCAAAATTTATATGTTCTACCAGTAGATCATTTTGGGGAGCGATATAAATTTTACAGCACATCAGAGTTTTATATCACCTACAAATGCCTGATGTAGGATTCGCATTAAGTAGGCCCCACATCCACTCACAGCTTTCTATTCTTCGGGGTATTTATGTTTGCCAGGCAAAAGGGCCCTTCAACACTTTTCTCTTTACAAATGATCATTCCTCCTCCCTCGTTACCTTTCAGTTTAACATCATTCGGTCTGACTATTTGTCTATGGGAGATCACCCACGCTCTCAACAATTTGCATAGTAGACAATCTCTGCACAATCCCTGCTTGCGAACTCCCATGTATGGGGAGGCTGGTGTTGCTGGAGATACTGAGCTAAACGAAAATCGAAGACCTGAGCTAAATGAAAATCAAAACAGGGGGTCTTTTTTATGTAGGTCTCTTATTTTCTGAACCCTCAGTTGGTTTCTGTGGTCTGACAAGTGGCTCTGAACAGAATACTTAGAAACAAAACTGCCTTAAGAAATCTGGGCATGTGGTTGCTAAGCCTGTGGGAAAATTTTGATGCCATGATTGCAAAGATTTAACCACACTGCAATTAGAAAAGAAACAGGCTATTTCAGAGGTGTAGCTGCTCTTTTCTTAAGCATCTCATCAGAAAACTACTTTTTGAGACAGAAGATAATAAATGCTGGCAAGGGTCTGGAGAAGGGGGTGCTCATACACTGTTGGTGGGGATGTAAATTAGAACAGCTACTCTGGAAAATAGTATGGACGTTCCTAAAAAACCAGACCTACCATGTTACAATAATGGGACTAACTCAAAGGAAATGAAATCAGTATGTTGAAGAAATATCTGTATTCTGCGCTTCCATATTTATTGCAACGTTACTCAGCCAAGATATGGAATCCAACTAAGTATCCATCAGTGAATTCATGAAGAAAGACCACATACACACATACAAACATACAGAGGAATATTCCTAAGAATTAAATCCTGTTTTTATTTATTTATTTATTTATTTATTTATTTATTTATTTATTTATTTATTTATTTATTTATTTTGTGTGTGTGTGTTTTACTGGGGATTGTACCTAGAGTCATTCTATCTCTAAGCTATACCCCGGCCCTATTTCATTTTATTTTGAAACAGGGTCTCACTAAGTTTCAGAGGACCTAAATTGCTGAGGCTGGCCATGCACATGCAATCCTCCTGTCTCAGCCTCCCAATACAGGAATTACAAGCATGTACCACTACGTCCAGCTGAAATCCTGTTGTTTGTGGCAACATAGAACCTAGAGGACATATGCTAGGGGAGATAAGTAAAAGTGAAGGATGGAAGAACGGATAATGAATGATTTTACCCATATTTGGGATACAAAAAGCAGATCTCATCGAGGTAGAAAGTAGACTAGTAGTTATCAGAGAATGAGAAAGATAGGAGTGGGAGAGATTGGTTTGTGAGTACAAAGTCACAGATGCACAGAAGGAATAAGAAGTTCTGGTATACTGTTTCACAGAATAATGAAAATAGTCAGTAATATTGTATCATATATTTCAAAATTGCTTAAAGAGGAAATTTCAAATGTTCTTTCCATAAAGAAATGATAAATGTTTGAGATAATGAATAAGCTTTAAGTGTCTTGATTTGATTATTATGCGATGTATACATGTATCAAAACATCACATCGTGCCCTATAAATCTGTGCAGTGGTTATGTGCCATTAAAAATTGTTAAAGTCACTTTTTGAAAAACGTTTGCCACCTCTGGTTACCGAAACATTTAGTTATAATGGATTAAAAAAAAAAAAGGTATGGGCTGAAAAGCATAGTTGGTATATATATATATATATATATTAACCTATTTTACTAGGAAATCATCCTTACTCCGACCTCCAACTTCAAAATATCCTGTTTAATCCATTTGGCTTGAGTAGGACTGGGCCTACAGCCTCAACACAAGGCGGAAAACATTTGACTCAAGTCTAGCCAGTCAGACTCCTTGTGTCTATGGAATGGTGATTTACGCAAATGCCATGGACTCAGGGCTGCCAATGGCCATCCTGGTGCCACAGGGGGAAAGCCCATCTGAAATTACAATAAAACAGAGCCCAGAGATGGAGAAGAAGTTCTAAGACTTCCCCTGGACTTCTTTTTTTTTTTTTTTTTTTTTTTTTTTTTTGCGGTACTGGGGATTGAACTCAGGGACATTCTACCTCTGAGCTATACCCCCAGCCCTAGTTTTTATTCTTTATTTTGAAACCGGGTCTCACTAAGTCGCGGAGTGCCTTACTAGGTAGCTGAGGCTGGCCGCGAACCAGGATCCTCCGGTCTCAGCCTCCCCCCTGGACTTTTTAACATGGCTCTGCTGGAAGCTCAGTTCACCTCAGGCAAGCCAGCAGTGCACTCCTCCTTCTGACTCAGTCAATTCAGGTCAACCAAATAATACTTTGGCTACTTCATGGATCATTGATCGTGTGTGTATGTGTGTGTGTGTGTCCTTGTGCTATATGGGGAATATAGAAAGAGCTAGTAATCTACTTGATGATACTGACAAGATCCTATTTGTTGAAATCGACTTTGAAATCAGTAATAGTGCTCATGTTAATTAAGCACTTTCTAGGTTCCTAATCCTATGCTAAGTACATGCCTGCCATTTATTTCAGTCAGTATCAATGATGCAAGTTGAGTTTTATTTCTTTTTCACATATGGAGGATTTGAAGCTTGGGGTGATCAGTAGTAGGTGATACAGCTGGGCTTTAAACATGCATCAGCACTAAGCCTTATACTATATTCCCTCACATGAAGTTGCCTATATATAGTTCAATAAATGGAGGACTCATTAACTATGATCACACATAAGATTTCAGGGGAGAAACCTCACACCCCTAATGCAGAACTAGTCCAGATTGCTGACCAGGTCCTGCTTCCCTTCTGTTTTCCACCATGTGAGGAACCTCTGAGTATGCCTACAACCAAGTATCAGATTCAAAACTACAGTGGCAACTCAACTCTCCAAACAAATCACGATTCAGAGGTGTTCAGGCATGTTGTGGATTTGACTGATACATTTTGAAGATTTAAAAAAAAAAAAGAAAAGAAAGAAATGGAACATGAGAGAAATTTTCAATTTCAGCATGTCAGGGAATAAAAAGGTAAAGGAAATTGGCTTTAGGGAGTCATTTGAATAATGGGAATGTTCAAATAAAGAATGTTCAGATTACTAACTTTGTATTGCACTTAATCTACCACAGAGAGAGCTATGCTCTAGAGCATTCGCTTCAGCAGTAGGTATCTGATCTTAAAATGCAGCTCCACCATCCTCCCTTCTCCAGCTTCCTATATCCCATCTCCAGCCTTGGGAAGTCTTAATTTTTTTTGGAGAGAGAGAGAGAGAGAGAGAGAGAGAGAGAGAGAGAATTTATATGTGTGTGTGTGTGTGTGTGTGTGTGTGTGTGTGTGTGTGTGACTTTCCAGATAAGAAAATCAAATTCCAATAATTATTCTTTTTGTAATGTAATAAGTTATATAATGGCCAAAAATAAAATCCCTCACACTTGATCTTCTCCAGGTGGAGTCGCATAGTCATCTTCTTTCTACCAAAGTCCTAGAAATAATAACAATAAGAATACGTGGTTTGTCTTCCAAGTTCCCTCTCCATGCCTTAGCATCCCTTCAGGTGATATGCCGGAAGGCCTAGATGCTTGGTCTGACTCAGGTCTATCACAGGGCCATGGAGCAGAATAGGGGAAAGAGCTGCTTTGGCTTTCCAAAGACGGAAGTGTGGGATTTATCCCTGCCATGCACTGCTCCACTTCCGAGACATAGTGTCTGCCATATTTAGAGTAACAGAAGAGGGAATTTGATCTGTCCACAACTTAAAAATTATATGGAGTGTCTAGAGATTCTTCCAACAAAACCATTTGTCAGGGTGGAATGTCTGATTATATTGCAAATGCTCCACTGCACAACCTGAATAGAGTCATGCACCTATTTACAATCAGTGACAGACCCCAACAATGGTCACCTAAAATTGTAACACAGCTGAAAAATTCCTATCACCTAGTGACACTGTAGCTGTAGGGACATGTTATTGCAACACATCACTGACTTGTTGGTGGTGATGCTAGTGTAAACACACCTACAGCGCTGCCAGCTGTATGAGAGTAGAGTGCTTACAATTACATACACTACACAATACTTGATAGAGATAATAAATGTCTATGCTACTGATTTATGTATTTATTATGCTACACTTTTATCATTATTTTAGAATGTAATGCCTTTATTTATTAAGGAAAAGTTTACTGTAAAACAATATGCTATGCTGTGCCAGCAGCAACCTTGTACAACTCATGAGTACCATGTCTTTGATTGCCTCATTTTCTCCTGTGATCAAATTAATCTTTAGTTGTTGTTGTTGTTGTTTGTCATGGCCCTGGAAGCAATAAGCTGTTACACACACACACACACACACACACACACACACACCATATAAGCGAGGTATGTCAGAGGCTATGATAGATGGTATCATTCCATCTATGTTTGTGTAAGGTTTGTCTATGATACTCACACAAGGACACAAGGATTAAATTGCTTGACAGTGTGTTTCTCAGAACATATTCAGTCACTAAGTGATGCCTAACTGTAGCTACTGCCCGCCATTGAGATAAAATGAAATAACTGAACCCTAGGAAATGAGCAACAAGATCCTAGAAAAGTAAAGGAAAGAAGGAAACAGCTCTAAGAGGACTCAAAGAACCTGGAGAGGGCTGGCAGGTGGAAGAGGCCCTAGAACAGGGGATTGTTCTCGACTGTCCTCCGTAATAGTAATAGCTGCATGGGCTTCTTAGAAAACTCAGGCCATAGAATCCACCACATACACCGAAGAGCAGGAGGGTTCAACTGAAAGAGTTCCTCTGCCTTTACCCCATTTCCTGCAGATTCTACAGCTTGAAAGACATGACAAGAATCTGAATTAAAAGTCAGCTTCATGCACCTTTGGACATTCCATAGGTGTGCCAGAATAGCAACAGTAGAAATGCTTAGTAAAGGTCCAGGATTTAATAAGATGTCAAGTGGTGGTCCAAATTTTCTCAATTGAGTTTTTATACTTAAATTTTCAGGCTTACTCGGATGAGTGACATTCCACATCTATTTCTATATACATGCACTTACTCCCCTGATTCTCTTCTCCCTTCCTCTAGCTCTACATATAATGACAGATTTCTGGAGTTAACTATCATACTGCTAAAAATTTATAAAAGTGGGGGGTAAGTAATGATTTTTCACAAGACTACTTCCACATTCTGTACTGGGATTCCTAATTCTGCTGTAAGCTGTCTTACTTGACTCTTCTCTTTATTCTTTTTTCCTGAGTAACACGCCTTCGGAAAAAAAAAGACATGAGAAGAGAAGAGGGAAGGGGAAGGGAAGGAGAGGAGAAGGGAAGAGAGAAGAGGGGAGAGGAAGAGAGAAGAGGTGAAGAGAAGTAAAGGAGACAGGAAGAGGAGAGGAGGGGGAGGGGAGGAGGAGGGGAGGGAAGAAGAAGGGGGGAGGAAGGAAATGAATCTCATCATGAAATTTGCTCTACCAAAGAAAAAAAATACATTTTACTTGCCTTTCCATTTAGACACTGTTCAAAATTTGTTCTATGCTATTCAATGTCCTTAAAGAGCAAATACATGTCCAGAGCTTCTGCTGATCATGTTTTTAAAGTCAGATTTTGAACATAGGCTACTTTTTATCAGGAAAACGTGTTAATGGTTCTTCTGGTCATTCTTTTGTGGATAGGCACTGGAGAATATTCTGGAGAGGACAAGGGGAAGGAGAAGGGTGGCCCTTTGGTCCTGAAGAAGTATGAAGAGATGGAGAGAAAGGAGATCTGCCTCACCAATATTGCAACATGCTTAACAGCTGGTCCTTAGGAGAAATGATCAGCCTTGAGGAAATAGAGGATTAGCTCCAAGAATACCACATCTGCTTTGTCCCATGTGCCGTAGAACAAGCTCCTTTTGTTTTCCCTATTTATGGAAAATGTGTGTCTTATGATGATATTGTGGGCATTTAATAGATGGGAAGTACTCACTTTGGGGATTGTGGCTTCGCACATCCTACCTGTTTTGAGAGCAGCAGGGTGCCAGCCAGGTGTCACTCGGTGGTGAAGCACCAGTCCTGTATTTCCAGGGGTTCTCAGCAGTCAAATGTACTTGCTCTGAGGGACAGAGATAACAGAGCAGTGGGTCCTGTGTGAATTGACTCTGGGAGGAGACACAAGATAAACTCTCTTTTCCCTAAATATAAAAGCAGCTGGGATGATGGAATGGCGGAGCAGTAGGCTAGATCCTGTTAATATATGTGGCTTCGGACAAACCAGATGGCAGATAATTGAGTTATAATTCATCCAATAAGTGTTTATTGAGCACCTGTTATGTGGTAGGCATGGTGCCAGGTGCTAGGGATATAAAATCCAATTACACAGACAGTATCCTCAAGAAACGTTACATCTAGAGAAGAAGACAGGCACATGGGTCAGCAATTACCCAACGGTGAGATGAAAAGAATGATGATTAGAACACTGATTACAGCTATCACTTACCCAGTGTTTACTCTGTGTTTGGCATTGATCTAAGTGCCTTTCTTGTTCTACAACACTTACCCTTCCAAACAACTCAGTATGGAGAGATCTTTTAAGTTGCCCCATCCTGTGGATGAGGAAATTGAGACTTAGAGAATCTATTTTTATTTGGTCCAAGTTCATAACGCCTGTGTATTTGTCAATTAGGATGCGAAAACCAGTGTTCTAACCCCAGAGCTTGTCCTGTTCAGAGAGAGCTGCGGGAATATGAGAGAGGAGAAGATAAATCAGTCAGTTGTAAAGGCTTTAAAGAAAGAGATAATATTTGATTTGACATTAAAACGTGAATCATAGATTTGTGAAAGATGTCAAGGGATGGACGCCGGAGGAGGATGATATGCAAGTTCCTAGCAGAGGGGGGCCTGTGTTTCACTAAGTTGTGGAGAACCTCACTTAAATTGCTGAGGCTGATCTTGTACCTATGATCCTCCTGTCTCAGCCTCCCAATTACTGGGATTAGAAGTGTGTGCCACCACACCAAGGTGCCTCCTAGGGAAATTTAAAGTTGGATGTCATCTTGGAAGCACACCTTGAGACCTGGTTTCCCTCTAGGAATATTTCTTCGTTACCCTAAACAGATCCAATTTATGGCCAGAGAAGGAAAATGATCCTAGGCCGCTGAAGTACACACTTTAAAATTAATTTTTTTATTTTTAATTTTCATTTTGCTCTGGGATAAATTATTTTTCACATTTAAATCCCACCCCTCATCCTCCTCATCTGTATACCCCTAGGGAGTTTTATTATTTTTTTAACTTCCCCATCCTTTAATTTTCTTGTCTATAAAATGGGATTGATAATAGTACCCACTTCATAAGATTGGTTAAGATTTCATGAAATAATAAACACAAGGCATTGCAAATACTGCCTGGTGGATAGGAAAAGTTAGCAATTATTTTCCAGATAACCATGGGTCTGATTTCTGGGGGTTCTCCTTTTCTTGCCAAGCAGGAGAAACTGTCTGAGTCTGAAGCCAAGGCCCTTTGGCATGAGAAAACATTTTCCAAGATTTCTTCAGACTGTGCAGCTCCAAGTCCTACTGAACGTTTCCTATAGAGTAAGAATAGGGAGCATTCCCTTGGCCCAGGGCATCTGCTATTCAGGATGACTCCTCACCATTGATGGATCCCAGGCTCCTGGAACAAATTCAGTCTTTTTTTTCCATGAAGTTGAATGGTCAGTCTAAAAAAAGCTTATTCTGATCAAGAAAGGAAAACAAATAAAGCTCTATCTCCTAAGACGTGACATGAGCAATGGGAAATTGTTGCTTGGGTAACATAAAATTCCCTGCTGCTTTCTTTTGGCTAATAAACAGAATCCAGGAGGCCTTCTGACCTGAAGCACCCATCCTATTTTTCTGACTTCCAAATTTACTTGACAGCTCACGACTTGCCCTTGTCCATGGTTTATGGAGTCCTAGATTATATGGGTCACATGAAGAGATGCATTTGAAACCTTGAAGGTGTGCTATTCAGGACTTGGATAGCTATAGAATATCCAGGTGCAAATCTAGAGACCTGGAATAAAAATCCCTCAGTATGACTAAAGCTACTCAGGAACTCTTGGAGTTTTCCAGGCTTGCTATTTCTCCATATTACAATCTTCTTAGGAGTATGTCCAATTTGCAGCTATGGCTAAGGCAACCAAACATATGATGGTTCTATACATCCTCTAACCCAACTTCATATCCTTGAGATCTCTCATACTACCATGGGCTGTTTGTTATTTAACTAAATGATTTGACGGAGGTAACACAGCTATGTGCCTATTTCCCCAAGAACTGGCTTCTGTCAGAAATTAATGACATTATTTGTTATTGACAAATAGACAATAACATTTGAGTTGGCAAAAAAGAAAAAAGAAAAAGAAATTACAGAGGCCAACCTGCTAGAGAAGATACGCCTCATTAAAAAACCAGAAGTAACTGAGTCAAAATTAGAAGCTAGGCCAATACCAGGTGAAGGAAGCATGCAAGTACCAAAACAACTCCAAATCTCAGCAGGAGAGGACAGAAGAGGATGTCTCAGCAGCTCCCTGCAGTCCAGTATCAGTGAATTCTTTTGGACCATTGTGTGGCTTGAATTTCACCAGTTACCTTTAATATCTGCTTCCAGAACATGAGTTAGCCAAGAAGGTATAAAGGTTATTACTTGTTACCACCTAGCACTTTTGTGACACCATCACCATGGTATGGGTATATTCTCTCCCACAGTTACAATCCATTCCCATGGCAAGGAACACTGGTTCATCTCAGACCTGCTATTGGTTAGTCTATCTCTTTCCCTGTCATTATTCCACTTATTAACCCATTCTTTCACCTCTAAGGCCCCCTCGACCCCTAACCTCTAACTACAGTCCATGTCACATCCCAACTCTGAGAAGCTCTTTAGATTTTGCATAGCTGTATCCTCCTGTGTACTGCCTGTCATGCACAGGAGGAAAGCTATAGGAGTATAGCAGTAAATGTATCAGCAGGGCCTAGATATGAACTTCCATTTCTGAATACTCTGCATCCAGAACCAGCTCACCCATATGATCACTGTGGCCTCACTGTATAGATGGCTATCATCTTCTGCTCAATGTGCTCTGCTTCCCAGGTATTCCTCCATCTTTGCTCATTCCCTGAAATTCTAAGTCTACAGACATCTCAGCAAGTATGCCATAACTGGAGGAGCTATAAACTTTTCGAGAAAATCTACTCAACTGGTCTTCCATGTACAAGAGAAGAGCATAAACAAATCATAACTGGCCTCAAATCCTTGGAAATGACATTCAAGGTGGGACATGTACACACTAGCAACCTCAACTGAGAAACAGAGTATGGACCAAAAGATTATCAAAAACAAGAACAAAAATTCACCTATAGCTGTCAGACTAGAGTCTAAAATCTACTCAACTATCCCAATTTACAAACTAGCATAAAAAGTTATGGAATATTCCTAGTGTATTCTCGATAATTATCAACACATTGATTTTTAGTGTTGCTTAAAGTCCAGGTATGAAATATATGGAGGTATATTATCTAAAAATAGCTATCTTTATTTTTATATTAGTTTTTCAAAAGCAATTTATTGATGACCCAGGTTTGGATGTAAACCTTCCTTCATCTTGAGAAACTCACAAGCTAACTAGAAAGATGTAACACAATAGCAAACATGCCACAATCCACTGTGGTAGGCAATTAAGTCAGAATCTATATGAAGCTATGAAGCTTTAACAAATTATGCATATATATGTGAGGAATCTGTGGGGGCCTCAACGGTATATCACAAAATTTGTTCCTACAAACAGAAATGGATATTCACTACATAATTAAAGACATTCCAGAAAGAGAGAATAGAAGAAACAAAGATATGGAGATCAAAAAGGGGCAAATATATGTATTAGAACACAAAGCTGGGCTGTCTTGCTAAAGAGAATGAAAAATAAAGCCACTCAAACAAGACAGCAGTGTATTTATTTCTTTTCCAGAAGTAGATGGGCAGTCTGGAGCCAGAAGACAGCTATACTACAGGAGGTCAGCAGGGTTTCCGATTCCTTCTCTCTTTATTTGCCATTTGCCAGCAATCACAGGCCCTGGGGCTACTTTCTAGTCCATAGAAAAGGAGGAAGAGATGTGCAATATAGGCAATTTCCTCTTGAAGTGACATGACTTAGAAATTGTTCACATCACTTCCATTCACATCCCATCTGCCAAACTTAATCCCACCAAGTTTCAATAAAGCCTAAGAAATGTAGCTGTTCTCTGGGCTGCCACAGTCAGGAAAAACAAAACAAAACAAAACAAAAAAACTCAAGGTATTTTACTATGGAAGGAAGGGAGAGGAGTATGTATTGGGGGGGGGGGCAATCGCTCTCTGCGGAGTGATTAAGGAATACTATAGAACTCTTTATGTATGAAGGAATGGTAAGACATGAAATTTTCCAGTTTGTCTGGTATAAGGTAAAGAAAACACTTGCTATCCTTCTGGTCGAGGAAGCAGAATACACTAAAACTAGAGGTGCACAACTTTTAAATGCGTACAACAACCTAGTACTATTATTGCGTCAGTATTATGTAAACTTCGGGTATAATTTCTTTGCAACATCTAAGAAATATTCGCACTGGAGCAAAGGAAACTAGGGTTATATTTTAGTACCATTGGCATAGAGAGATTGCCAACTTTCTGATCTTGTATTATACTCTATTAAAGTAATTGTTTATAAAAGAGGTCAGAATAAGATATTTCATGTTAATTCCCTGGAAATAAAGGGAAGTGTCCTCTTAGTCAAAAAGAAATAAGAAAGGGATACATTATATTACATGCTTCAAAATATATATATTTCATATTAATAGAAAGTAAGACATCAATTACAGTGCATAAATTTATGTTTTGTTTTATCATCAGTTGGGCCAAATTGGCCCGAGATAACTATATTATGGAGTTAAAAGAGAAAAAAGTAAAAGCAGGAGGAGATAGGAAGGTGGATGAAATTTGATTTGTATAATGGAGGTGCTATATCATGTAACTTCTGTTTTCCTGCAGCAAACATAGATCTTATACTTATGTCACACTGCATCAAGATATAAGCTAATTATTTAAACCTAGAAAATCCAGCAAGAATCCAAGAGTCACACGATTATGGTCCTCATAAGCAAAATCATCACTTGGAGGTCGCAAGAGTGCTCTTTTTAAGAAAAGTCTCACCTCTGGAGTTTTCCTAGTAATTAGATGGTACTACCTTGCAAATGGGCAGCAGCTAAGAAAACCAGCTTGAAGCTGATGGTGATCCTGGCATCGCAATCAAGTGTATTGCCACAGTTGGAGTAACAGCCCTCTTGTTGGCCGTAGGCATTTTCTGGACATAGTGAGGCTTGGCAATGATGTATTCACTCCCCTCCCTACCTCTCCCTTGTTAAATAAGGACCTACTGGAAGATTAGCTAGCAGGTGACAACTGGGAAGTACTAGCGACAGATTTTTAGTCTCATCCCCAGAAGACCAGCTGCACCATGGTGACCCTGCTTTGGCAAGCTCTCCTGGCAGCTGGTTAAATGTGTTGCTCTTGGCAAGTACCCACCAGCTGTTCCCACCTGTGGTCACAGGCAGGATCTGTCAATTATGCTTATTAGATCTGTAAATCTGTGGGATAATCCGACCTGTTACAAAGAGCCTCATGCATGGTATATGGGTACCAAATTTAGTGCATCTCCTTTTAGTGCATGATTATTTAATGCACAGCTTTTCATTCTCTTTCTCTAGTACCTGTGCAACCATGCAGTGCTTGCACATGAAGCTAATTAATTGGCAAAGTTACACTGCTGCCGGATAACAAATATAAGACATCGGAGCATGGTATACCATTCAAAGCTGCTAATTCAAGAACCCATCACTTTTACTCCTTCACCCTTTACCTTCTCTACATGGCAGTGATAGAATTTGCCACATGAAAGAGATACGTAAGGCACAGAGCATGAAATGCTCAAAGAAGTCACCCTATTAATTAGACCCTTACATCATAGGATCATAAAAACGAAACGAGTAGAGGAGCTTCAGCTTGAGGTTATTTTTGTCCATACTCTTCCTCTCTGCCTTTGCCACAATGGAGTTATTTCCTATTGTGTTTACTAGTTCTTTGTCCACTTAAGCAGGAAATAGATTAAATATGGTGCTTTCTCAGTGGCCCATCCAGTGTTATCACAAAGGGTCCCAAAGTAATTGACACTACCTCTCTTGAACCTGTGTGATGAATCCTCACTCAGTGGCCTTTCCGCTATAAATACAGGACCCGTCCCGGCTGACATGCTTGTATTATTGGACAGACTTTAATCTTAGCATTATACAGGCCCACATTTTTCCTCCGCCAAACACTATTTGCAGTTCTGTCCCAGATGTAACAACCTAATCAAAATAGAATTTCATAGAGCACTATGCTGAGGATTGGTTTCCAGGGGACCATGCAACAGGTATCTGTATGTTTACTGCCTTCTTTTATGAAACTTGATACAATGCAATTGGCAAAGTGCACACTGAATACTGGGACTCGACTCATAAGTAATGAATTGTAAATAATAAGGTTCAGCAGCAGCCAGAAACATTTTCACATACTCAAATGCCAGCATTCTCCACTATAACATTATTGATGTTAAATTAGCACAGCACATCTCTACCTTTCCATGTGTTATCTACTAAACTACATCTCTAACAGTGAATTTTGCCATGTTTAGAGGAGGAAAGAGAAACCTTTCAATTACTAACAGAAACAGTCTTTTCAAATCATTTTTCCACAGAAATGGTCCAAGGAAAAAGAGTCAACTAAAAATGACAAAATATCAAAGAAACGAGCTGAAACAATTAGAAACATCTACTTAGAGAACATATACGTAGAATGTATCTTATAAATATAAAAGCAATTTTGCCTTAAAGTTAAAAAAGTAAAAAAAAAAAAAAAAGCGTCAATTAACATCCTTGCCCATCATTGGCTAGTGGTTTGAATACAAACATTAATATTTTGAGTATTTGGACCTTACTGAGCCTCATTATCATTACCAGTCAAATTGGGTAGAGACACCTACCTTCAATCTCTATCTTTTAGATGGCATTTTATTTTATTTTTTGCAGTACTGGAGATTGAACTCAGGGGCATTCTACCTCTGAGCTATACCCCCAGCCCTATTTTTTATTCTTTATTTTGAAACAGGGTCTCACTAAGTTGCGGAGTGCCTCACTAGGTAGCTGAGGCTGGCCACGAACCCGGATCCTCCAGTCTCAGCCTCCCAAATGCTGGGATTACAAGCGTGCGCCACTATGCCCGGCTTTAGATGGCATTTTAAAGAATCAAATTATATGTTGTAATCACAAGAACTTGCTAAATAGTGAAGAACTAAATAGATGTATTATTAACTTTCTTATCACCATCTAATCCAACGTCTTCCTCTTGTAAATGTGGAAACTGAGGTTCAGAGCTACTAGAAAATTCATTTAAGGAGCCAGATGGCATACACTAAAACGAAGCCAATAAGCAAAGCCAGCCATTGCCCGCTCGGTGCACTTTCCTTTTCAAAACATGGAAAGTCAGAATATTCAAATTTGCTTGAAGATAAATGCAAGGTAAAGGTGTAAGAAGCTCTTCCAAGAAAAAAGTCCAGTCTTGCCCATGTACCCTGCTGCCTCTTTCAGCATTTCTATAAAATACTATACTTGCAAACTGGGATGCAACAATTAGTTCATTGAGTCTTTGTAGCAGATGGTGGAAGTTTATGAATCGAATCAATTAATGAATAAATAAAAACAAACTGTTGCTCTCATTAGTGTCCCCAAAATATGTAAATGGCATACATTTGTTTTTGTGGCTCACAGATGGAGACATTGAGGCCCGCAGAGGTTCTTTTTGCTCCTGGGCAGGTGGGTAATAGACAGACATTCAATCTAAAAAGAAATTTCAACAGGCCTTCCTCCTTCCTTCCTTCCTCCTTCCTTCCTTCCTTTTGTATTAAAATTCTTCATATGCTTAATCATAGGAATATGTAGACAAACCCTTCCTTCCTTCCTTCCTTCCTTCCTTCCTTCCTTCCTTCCTTCCTTCCTTCCTTCCTCCCTCCCTCCCTCCCTCCCTCTCTCTCTCTCTCTCTCTCTCTCTCTCTTTCTTTCCCAGAACAAAACTTATCAGAGGCTGTTTACAGTCTTTTCTTCCTGTCTCTTTATCTACCATTTCGTAATCCAATTTGGCCTTGGCACAGAACATGTTACACAAGCTGCGCACAGTCTGGATAACAGTCATGTCTCTGTACTTCCCTTTCTGAAAGGTCTCACAACCAGAGAGCCAGAGACAGAGAGAGGCTGGGACCTTGGACCAGATGCCTGAGAGGACAAGATGGAATCCTCCCTCACCAAAAACTTAGGAATAGTCTCCATGTTCCCATTTCTGGCTGAATTTTTGTGCAGAAGGAGGAAGAGACTATTGAGTGCTCATGACTTGGCATTTCTAACAATTCTAACATCTGGAGGGGCTTTTGCTTCTGTCTAAGCACTACTCTTGGAGGACTTCATAGCTATCCATGTTCCTTAGGCCATCGTGGTGGTGCTGATGTAGAGCCAGAACCTTCACAGTGTTTTGTGAGACAGCCTCATGATACATAGTATTTCATTGATGGTTAGCACCACATTAAAGTGTCATTTCAGGCAATTAATATTTTATTTATAAATGCTTATAAATATTTATCATAAATGACTATTTAAATAGCAGCTCATGAGAAAACAAATCTATTACATTTGTATTAAAATTCTTCAGATGCTTAATTATAGGAATATTTAGACAAACCATTAAAAATTTATGCCAACTTTCTTGAGAAGTTTGGGACAAACCCAGTTAGATTTCCCCACTTAGCTGAGAGAGCAAATTTGATAGGATGCTACCAAAAAAGGTGGGAAAAATACAACTCTGGTTTCCCTGTCTGGTGGTTTGTTAGATTCTGTCTGGTGGTTTGTTAGATTCTGCCTTTGTGCCAGGGAAGCCTAAAAACATTCGAAAATCTTTTCTTAAAAATTGTCATAAAAGATGGACTCTCGCTGGGTAAATGTCTTGGCTTTACCTGGAATCAAAATATGTCATTTCTAAATGTATCTGATTAAGCATCTTCAGCTTCTTCAGCTACTTTAATCAGTTCCCAAACATGTAATTGGCAATCCTATTTTTCAAACAAGAAGAAAAATGGTTATTGCCTGCATTGATCTGTTGTAGAGTACATCACCTTACCCTACTCTGTTCTGAAAATATAATTAAAACATTCTGTTTTGAGACTGATGGCTTACCAAAGTATAAGTATCTAGGTGCATTTTCCTCTTTTATGGATCTTAAGTTTAGAGTGAAAAGAAAGTAAATGGGATTGAATCATCTTAACCAGTTGTA
>PVLC010001287.1:0-65000 GCA_004027655.1 Graphiurus murinus | reverse complement strand
CAAAGGCCTTTCCTTCATAAGATTCAAGCTTCCAAAAAGTGTATATGTGTGTCCAAACATGCACACTCTCATAGACACAAATGTGTATGTATGTGTTTCCTTTCATATTTTCTCTTTCACTGCAATGTTCTAAGTTTATTTTCCTAAATAGGCTCTCATATGTGCTAGAGGGAAGTCAATGGCTTTAGAGGTACACTACTAAAGAGTAAGCAAGTTTATCACAATGTTATTGCATTGAACTAAATTCCTAATACTATAGGTGTGAGTATTACTTTGAAAGTAGGATTAATTTCCTTAAGGATTAATATTTGCTTAAGGGTGATTTTCATAAATGTATTATATTTTGTTTTAATGGGACACATATTTGTGATGTGGTACTCAATGGTAACCTTTGAAATTATTTTGGACAAGGGCTTGATAGTCTGCTTAATGCACCTCCAAAGGTGAAAGTTAGATCTACGTGGAGTTGGCCAATTCCTCCCAACAGAGGGTCTTATTTAAAATTTTCTCAAACACTAAAGCAGTTGATTCTGAACATAAGTTCATAGCATTTTAAAACTGAAAGGGACCTGGAAGAATATCTAATCCTATTCCTTTATTTAACAATAACGAGAATGCCACTGTTATCACCACTCATTATTATTATTCTAATGCTTACTCTTTGCCAGGCATCACAGCAAACAAATTACATCCTCATACGCCTTCATGTAGTGGGTGATCTTCCCATTTTACAAAAGCATTAAGAGGTGAGGTTACCTGCCCAAGATCATATAGCGTACAATGACAGCATGAAGATTCATACCCAGCTCTGCTAGATTTCACCACTAATCCTAAATGGAATATTCGAAATCAGCTAGGTGAGTCTGACTAACTCACCTAACCTCAATAATACAATGTCTTAAGTTGAAGAATACTAAAATGAGTACTCGGAGGTAATTTTGAGAATACTTCTATTGTGAGATTCAGTAAGGAGGAATTTGCTTTGGATAAATATCCTTAAAAGTGAAAAACAAAGAGACATATATTGAGTTCTATAAATGTTTCCCTTTTATTTCCTTGCAAATAAATGAAAAATATCAGTTCTCACAATTCCAAATGTCAGAGCCCACAAGATGCCTGGGTTCATGAAGTGCTATTATAGAGATGAAAATTATAATTTTCTTGGATATTTGCTAACTTCTACATTTTATTTTGTTTTACTGGTTAATAAATGAGAAATTATGCATAATGTCTATTCCTTTCAATATTTAACTTGTGGCCCATGAGGCTATATATTATTTTATGGCTTCAGACCTAAAGCTTGAATATCCCTTTCAAATATCCTTTAAATTCTTGAACAAAATCTATTTCTGAGATAAAAAGTAAACATGGGCTTATTTCATATTGTCAGAAAATGGGGCCATCTCAGGAGAAAGAGGAGGAAAGGCTCACGTAATGCATACAGAGCTAGTTGCACCATTCTAAGTAAACTGATGAGTTGTTCATTACCCACTAACCAGTTAGTTACAGGATATGTAACTAAATTTATTGGGTGATAAGTATTTCTGATAACTTAATCATATTATCCATCTGATTCAATACACAGGGTGAGGCTTCATTGGACATGACATTTTCTTCTTCTTCTTTTTTTTTTTTTTTTTGGTGCTGGGGATCAAAGCCAGGGACATTCTACCTCCAAGCTACACCATCAGCCCTTTTTATTTTTTATTTTGAAACAGGGTCTGGCTAAGTTGCTGAAGGTCTTGTTAAGTTTCTGAGGCAGAATTCCAATCTGCGATTCTCCTGTGTGGGCCTCCTGAGTACTGGAATTACAGGTATGTGCCACCACTCGAGGCTTCGACATGACATGTAATTCCTCTCCTAAGTCTATGTCCACAATGATATTGACAACTTTTTTTTTTTAAATTTTTTACTGGTGCATTGTAATCATACATCTTTGTTGTGTACAAGCTGGTAGAGGCATACATGCACACATTTCTCATTTAACCCTTCCCCAATTCCCGGCCCACTCTCTCACCCTCCCTCCTTCTCAAGTTTTGTTTAGTGATTGACTTTGATATGATTGCCAAAGTACATCATATGCATCGGGATGTTTCCCTCCCCCCCATCACCTTCAGTTAAGTCATCTTAGTTTGCTCATCTAAAGTTTCTCCTTTTTCATCTGGAGTCCCTCTTATGCCCCATTGTCTCACTTGCTTCACCATATTAGGGAGAGAATATGATTGTTTTACTTTTGGGGACTGACTAATCTCACTTAGCATAATGTTTTCCAGTTCCATCTATTTTCCTGCAAATGACATGATTTTGTTCTTTATGGTGGAGTAAAATTCCATTGTGTACATATCCAATAGTTTTACAATCCATTCATCTGTTGATGGATATCTTGGCTGGTTCTATAGTTTGATAATTGTGAATTATGCGGCTATAAACATAGATACATCTATGTTTATATTGTCTGATAGTTTGTTTTCCATTCTTTTGGGTAGATACCCAGAAGTGGTATTGCTGGATCATATGGTAGGTTCATTCCCATTTGTCTGAGGATCCTCCATACTGTTTTCCCACTTTTTTTTCTACAATTCCTTCTAGGAATTTTATAATATTGGGCTTTGATGTTTAGCTCTTTAATCCATTTTCAGTGGATTTTTTATACCATAAAATAAGTGTCTAACTTTATTCTTTGTGGATATCTAGTTTTCCTGCACCATTTGTTTATAGAATTGTCCTCTTGCCCATTCTTTCTTACCTTTATTTATTTATTTTTGTGGTACTGGGGATTGAACTCAGGGGCATTCTACCTATGAGCTATATCCCCAGCCCTATTTTTTATTCTTTATTTTGAAACTGAGTCTCACTAAGTTGAGGAGTGCCTTACTAGGTAGCTGAGGCTGGCCTTGAACCTGGATCCTCCAGTCTCAGCCTCCCAAATGCTGGGATTACAAGGGTGTGCCACCACGCCTGGCTCTTTCTTAACCTTTAGACACAACTGGAATGGCCTCAAAACACTTTATCCTCTCCTTCCTTAAAAATAAATACTCTCTTCATCTCACATAACCTATTTCTAGTATTGTACTAATCTGGATTATCATTTTTCTCTGTCATCAGGTTGGCTGTGGCAGTCACTGTCTTCACTAATATTTTGAATTTGCTTTGGATGAAGTAGGAATAGACAGGTGGCCTATTATTAGTGGATTGGTGCAAATTACATTAAAACTCAAATATGTGAGACATGCCACATTTCTTTTTCTTCCTTTTAAATTACTGAATATCTGATTCACCAATCCATCCTTCAAGATGGTTGACAAACAAACTCAGGATTATGTGGGGTAGGGTTTGTGCTTCTCTAGAATCCTAGAAGTTAAATGGTGCTCAGGAAAAGAGGAAAGGGTTGTCTTGTCTTCAGCCCAACCACAGCATCCTCCCTGTGCAAATGCATGAGGACTCTGGAAGGCAAGAATTTCTGTTGATCTTATGCCAAACTTGAACTTGATGTTATTTCTTGGTTTTGACCATGAATAATAGTAGGAGTTATTTATGGAAGACTCACTATGTGCCAGGCATTGTTCTAAGTTATTTTCCATGAATCAGCTCACTTAATCTTTACATGTACTACATGAGATCATTTCTTAATTATTATTGCTCTTTTACAGGTAAGTCAACCAAGTCACAAAGAATTAAATAGAACAAAGTCCAGAGACTCCATAGTGGAAGGGGGGATTTGAACCCAGGCCGACTAGCTTCAAAGTCCATGCTGTTTATCACAGCTCTCCATTTCCTTCACTATACTTCCTATTCCTCCAAACAGAGTTTGTAGGTGGCATTGCTGATAATGGAGCACATACCCACTTCTCACAGAAAGAGTACTTCTTAGCTTGGGGGAAGGATCTTCTCCATTTTCCTTCCTTTCTCCTGCATATAACCATGAGAAGTTAAGACTTGTAGAAAACAAAAGACAACAAGAGAAGAGTTTTCTTTCATTTTTTGTGGCACTGGGGATTGAACTCAAGGGCACTGTTACTTCTAGCTACACTCCCACACCCCAACCTTCCCCTCCCCCGCCACCTTTTTAATATAGGATCACTCTAAGTTGCTGAGAGCTTCTCTGATTTGCTAAGTCTTGTCTCCAACCAGCAATCCTGTCTCAGCCTCCCAAGTACTGGGACTGCAGGAGTGTACCACCATGCCTGACTAAGGGAGTTTTCTTAAAACAACTTATCTCTGGTGGCAACACAAATCCCACTCTGGACTTCCAATCAGCATAGAAGAAAGGCCTAGCTAGCTGCATAGAATGAAACCAAGGAAGAATATACAGGGCTAAGACACAAGCTGATGGCCACATGCATTCACGTTTTACAAATCCTTCCTACCAAGGACCTTTGCTCTCATCTTGTCAGACCTGGGACTGGTCCCTTATGTTTATTTATTCATTAAAGACAAAGTATAATTCTCTCAGCCAGAGGCTTCTCCTTGGAGCATTACATGGAATAGGCGGTACTGAAGTTTTCCCACGGTTTTCAAATTGCTCTTGGGAGAAGTAGTACTCCTGGGTCAGGTTAGAGTACAGGACCCACTCCAGCAGGGAAGGGCTAGGCGCTGCCACGAGTCACATGACATGGGAGATGGTTTTTGGAGTGCCATGCCTCACCTGCCGTCCTATCGCATGCATTTTGCTGGCACTTGTGAAAGGCAGGCACTTGTACACAAAAGGTAAGTAACAAAGAGACCACAAACAGCACCATCAAGTGAAGAGATGAATGTCTCAAGGCCTGGGAAATAGGGCTGCCAAGGCCAGAACAAGCTTGATCTCTGTTTTCTTTGTTTTCTCTTTCCACATTAATCACCCACACATTCATCACACTGGTTAAAAATACCTCCAGAAAATTTCGACCAAATTCTTAACCTGAACAAGTTAACATAACATTTATTAAAGAGTCTTAAGTATGTTTCAAACAAAAGTTGTTGGATGATTGGGGAGATTTCAACAAAATTGTTTAGCCTTATAGCTGAGGTTTATATGGGATATGGATGGTGTGTGTGTGTGTGTGTGTGTGTGTGTGTGTGTGTGTGTATAAAATTTAAAAGTAAAAGCAGGGCACAGATCTGTGATCTGGAAGGTTTTGTAATTCTCTACTTGCCTGCTTCTCAATGGCAAAGGTATAGCTTGCCAGTTTATGTTGAAGACTAGTTGGATGAGGTAATGCACACACTTAATTAGTGAGGCTACAAAGAATAAAGCATTGGTAATGGTAAACCAGGGGGAAATGGGTTTGGAATAACAAGAACAAATAATTTACTGAGCTAGGATTATGAGAATTAGATACAGCATAATTTTTGGAGGATAAATGCATCCCAACTGATGCAATTATTCAGAAAAATGAAGTAAACAAAAGTTTCTGTTTTGAGAGGCACAAAATCTGAGTCAGTAACACACCCAGTGAGGTCCAGGAAGTCTTGAACAAAAAAGGGGTGACTGCTGTCATTTTGGATTTAATGCCTTGGATACACTTTTCCCCTTACCTAGAGCTCAACACAGTTGAGAGAGAAAGGTAGTATTGGATAGCACCTTGAAAAGCCGAAACTCTGGCCCTTTTTATACACTAGTTCTGATTAGTGAGTTTCAGCTTCTGGTTTTATATTCATTCGGGTTGGCAAATGAAAGAAAAGCCCTATAGAAGAATAATGTGTTCAAAATCTCCAGGCTCTTGGCAAACACCAAACCCCAATCTCTACAGCACCTGTAGCATAAAAAGTGTTTGAGGGCTTAGGAAGTGAGTCATCAAGCATTAAACAGAAATAGCAAACTTTATTCAATGACCTTATTAAACACAGTGACAGCAAAACCATCCCATTCTTTCTCAGGTTGTTAAAATGTTCTCTGAGTGTGACACAGTCAGGCTTTGCCCCACTCCAGGTAAAAACAACATTATGGGGGGCTTCATAGCTCCCCAGCTCTCTGGACGAGGCACAGAAACGTGTGACTTGATATTAGTTCCTCCAGTGATCTTGGCAAGCGGAAACCCAAGATCTACTACTAACTTATCAGCAGCCAAAGACTGAGAGGACCATAATGTAGTAGGACAAAGACATTACCACTTTGTGACATAGAAACTGGTGGTTGGGAGCTCAGGCTCTATAGACAGGATTAAAATCCCAAGTCATGGCCTTGAACTTCAGCAAATACTCAATCCCTATACGTCTCACTTTCCTGTTCTGTAAAATGGGGCTAGCAGCTGTTCCTAGAGCAGGGATGCTCAACTGAGATAGTTTTGTCTTCCAAAGAACATTTGGTGCTATCTACATACATTTTGGTTCTTACAACTAGGAGTGAGTAGAAGGGATATTACTGGAATGGTATCTAGTGGGTAGAATCCAGGAATGCTGTTAAATATACTATAGTGCACAGGATAGCCCCCACAACCAACAATAATCAGGCCCCAAGTGTCAATCATGCCAAGGCTGAAAAGGCCTACCCTGGGATTATTTTGATTATTTAATCCAATAACCCATAAAGAAGCTTTTTAGAGTACCAATATCACAGCAAGTCTTCCATTAGTACTACAGGTTTTCTTTCATAAGACAACTCTACATAGTCTACCTATAGGCAAATAAATGTACTACTATCGATCTATATAATCTACACACACATATATAGCTATTTGTACAGAGGGATGGATATAATTTGTTGAAAACATAAAGCATTTGCATTCTAAATTGACTCCCTGTTGTCCATACTCTTATCTCAGGATGCTGTTCTAAGAAGCAAAAATTCATTCTGTGAGTTCTACATGTGAACTATGCTGGACAGATTCCACAAAAACCAAGGCTTTATTCTCTACTGGAGCTGATTGCAGAAATAAGTGGTGAAGGAGTAGCTGCTGTCATGCTGCAGCCTGTCCTCTCCATCCTCCGGGTGCTTTGTAGGAAAGAGAGAGTGCCTCTCTCTCTGGGCCGTGGCTTAACTGGCCTATTTCATGGCTGGACAAACATAGGCTCCTCAGCCTCTTTTATATCCTTGAATGAACTGTAAGTATCCAACAGTGTGTCATAAAGCAAAGTTGGAGTGCCGCTGCCAGAACAGATTTTCAGATGGGGATAGTCTCCCAGAAAGGGTGGCCTCGGCCCCTAGTGAGGCCAATAATTGCACAACGAGTCTACTAAGGCTCAGAGAACACTGCTACTGAGCGACTGTTTTCCTGGACCTATCGTCTCTCAGGCTTCATTCCCAGCCCTTGGTGAGGTCTAATGTTGAGCAGCAGTATCGTCAGGTTCAGCAGCATTCCTATTGAAGTTGCTCCCCAAATAGCCTTCCTGGTTCTAGGTCAAGCCTGACGTTCTATGAATCTCCTCAAGTTCAGAGAGGGCTGCTGTTGAGGAGGTATTTATGTAGGGCCTCCCAGATCCCCTTCCGAGTCACTGGTGCAGTCTAAAGTAGAGGTCTCGGATGAGCGCGTTGGCATTATGGGGTGCATTTCTATGGTGCTGCCACATGCCCAGCATCCTGTCTTGTACTCAGTGAACAAGAAAGTAGAGCAAGTCTCAGGTCCAGAAAGTGCTTCTGTGGAGCTGCTGTCATCCACGGTTCTTCTCAGTCTCTTCTGAAGTTTATGATTCGGCCAATCTCAGGTCCAGGAGTTCTCTCTCAGGGATTTATTTGTGTAAGTTTGGCCTCCACATCATCTTTCCAAATTTTCCTTGATGCCCAATATCCAGCACCAAGTCTTCCATGCTCTTGTTTTGGAGTGTTCTCTTCTGTCCACTTGTTTAGGAGCGTTCTTCCTCCCCTGGTCACAAGTTGGTTGTAGTGACCTTAAGAATTATGTTTTGACATGGCCGCCTCCAGAGCATAAAAGTATTTTTCCTTTTTTCATGTATTTTTATTAACAAGAATAATATTTTCCAGAAGTTCCTTAGCATACCTCAAGTCCCATTGGAAAGGATATCAGGTCTAAAACAATCACATGTTAACAATTTGGAGGTTGGGCTAGGAAGGAGAACATTTCCCAGCACACACCTGTGGCTGAAGAGAGGCACCTCTTAAAATGGAGCTGAGGGGTCTCTGTTCAGCCACATGTGTGTGCTGAGAAATAAATAGTCTGCTTCCTACACCAAACAATGGATAGAAAAATGGGAATGACAATTGGGCAAATGACCAGTAGTGTCTACCATAGTGGTCTGCAAGTGATATAAGTATAAAATGTTAAATTTAAACAGTGACCTTGATATTTGATCAGAGTCTCAGACAGCCTCTCTTCACAACTTAGCAGCACTGTCACTAAGTAAGCATGAGAGCTCCTTTCATTTCTTTGGTTTTTTTTCCCCTCTAAAATGACAAAACAAAAAAACAAAAAAACAAAAAACACAAGAGCAGTAGCCCCAACACTTGCTTATACTCAGTTTTACTGAATGGGCTCATACTATATGCTACAGACTGTGTTTTCATTTGGTCTTCACAGGAAGATTATGAGACAGGAACTTTTGGAACCCTCACATTTATAGGGGAGGAAAGTGATTTTTAGAGAGATTTGACACCCAAAGTTTTACAGCTGTCGGAGAGTGGAGTCAGGCTAGAGACCATGAATGAGTGCTCCCCAGGAGGTCTTTAGCATCATCTCTGACTTGGATGGGTTTGGAAACAGTGGGAAGATAGACTGTTGTATGCTTAGCTGATATCTGAAATGATAGGAATGAAAGTGGAACAGTAGATGGAAGAATCATGTAATTAGGAGATAAATGGAAAAGATGCAGACAACTGTGATTCTATTAGCTTTGTCAGATACAAATATAGGGCACCCAGTAAAATTTGAATATTAAATAAACAATGAATAATGTTGGAGTACAGCTATGTCCTAAATATTGCATGGGACTTACACTTAAAAAGTTATTTGTTATTTATCTGAAATTCTAATTTCACTGGTGTCCTATACCTGTATTTGTTGAATCTGGTAATCCCAGATGGGGTGGACAATGGCTGTGAGGTGGAAGGTGGGAGGACAGGAGGTGGATGAGTTGGCTTGGTAGGGAGATAGAACTCCTAGGGATAATATTTTCAGCTGTATAAAGTGAATGTGTGATGTGCGCATGTGTGGAAATAAACCAGCAGGGGAAGGCAGGTGCTCATGATGAGAGTGTACGGGAGATAGTCTCGCCAGGAGAACTAAACATTTGCTGCCAAGGAGATGAGAACCTGAACATTTGCCTCTGATTACAGCAGTGACTCATTATGTGATCTTTGATAAATCACAGCATCTCTGTTATGCAGGCTTCCATATTAGTACAGGTGAGATAACAGTATCTGCCTTATTCTTGCCACACAATGAAAACCAAGGTCAGCTGGGCACTGTTTATATATTCTAGGATTGCAGAAAGGGCAGGAGATTGTGTTTCTGTTCTATTATGTTAATGAGAAGGAAGAATCCAGAAATCTCGGTTAAGGTCAGAATTCTTTAAAAATTTATTTGGGAAGTGCTCACTAAATAATTATTCCAACCTAATAAATTGGATACACTGAATACAATCTATACTTTGTTTCCAAGCCTTAATTCACATACCTGAATATTTCCCTCAGTAGCTAAATTCATTCTCCACTAACTGAATCAGCAGAAATTAGCAAATTCAGACATTAGCTGTTTCTTTCCTACATTTAACAGGAAGCCTAATGCAACCCAATGATTCCTCAAGGCTTATTTTTCCACAAATGCCAAAACAACACAACACCAGTGGGATCTGAGCTTTGAGCATGTGTCAATAAAAGCTGGTTTCCCTTTAGGGTTCCCTTTTTATTGAATTGGCAAATGAATGTAACCCTAATTATCTTAGGAGATGGAAGTCCATTATATTTCACTAGGCCTATATATTTTGCTAATAAAGTGCGTACAACTTGAGAAACAAGAACTAGGGAGGGCAAGAGGGTTCGTGCTTTCTGTGGAATTCCCAGAGGCCTTAGAAACATCCTCCTCCAAGTGATCAAATGGTGCTAGTAAGTGAACACAGGGGAAGACCCCATAAAGGACAAAAGTTGACAAGATTGTGTCCAGATGGCAAAGGAGTGTGTGAATGTAGTGACTCTAGATTGGAGATTGGGAACCCCAAGGCCTTCTCTAATCCAAGGAAGTTTTATAATCAGTGGGATAAAAATCCCGAAGTAAGCATGCCTTCTTGATGGTTTGCAAAGGACTTCCACATCATTTTGTCCTCATTTCATTTATAAGAAAACAAAAGCTCATAAAGGTAAAATGATTCACTCTCATGCATATCAGAAGCAATATTCAAAACTTGGTCTGCTGATACAAAAAAAAAAAAAAAAGTCCAGGCTTTTCTTTACCATGTCCAGCACTAATTTCCAAGTGATATAAATTATTATCTGCCCAAATGTGGCCTCATCCTCTCATCTATAGCTGTTGTAATTCCCATCATTAGCATCTAATTTGGGGTCAGACAGGGAAGAAAAAAAATCACATGTTGTATAAACCAGGTTAGATAGTGACAGGGAGAAAAAATAGGTACAAATTCTTCCTGGATATTCTGTCCTGGTTATGATCTTGGAAAGCCAAGTTGGGAAGCATGATTTATTGGCATTCATTCAAGTGTAAATTAAACGTCTATGTGCCAGACTGTGCTAGGCACTGTGTACTCAGTGGCGTATAACATAATATTTTTTGAATATTGCCTCTGATATGGATTACAGAAAGTCATTTTACCTTTATGAGCCTCGGTTTTTTCATAGATGCAATAAGGACATAGTGAGCTACTGGATGTGGAAGTCCTTTGTAAACCAAACCATCAGACTTTCCTTCATGAGGAGAACATGGGGAAAGAGAAAAACAGGTTAACAAGAGCCTGTGAGTTTGATTCCCAATTGTGGACAGTGTTTCAAGGACCTTGATGTGTGTTTTAAGAATAAAACACAGGGATCACTTCTCCAATTTAGAGCAAATCATTCTAAGGTGATAACCTGAACAATGAGAAGAGACCATGTAGAAGAAGAATAGGCAAAAAGAATTGGAGTAAAGTGCTGATTGGGAAGCAGACATTCATTTTTAAGTACTGAAAGAAGGCCCCTTCTTCTTTGGAATGAGGTGAGGGAGGAGTGAGAGGGAAATAAGGTTACAGCAGTAGGTGGGAGCATGAAGGACCAGCCTGGACTATTCTGTATAGCCAACAGCATGGAGAGGGACCACCAGAAGGGCAGGAAACACCAAGAGGGATGAGGTGAGCTTGACTTTTGCCCAGTTCTCAGGTGTTTAACTCCAGGTGCATATGGTGGGTCTGACACTCTGATCAGCATTTTATTAACTACACTGAATTCTGAATCTGCCATTAATCCTACTCCAAGTGCCTAATTCCACCTCCCCATGCATGTTCTGGTGAACGGACTCTGTTATACATGGGAACAGGGGGAAAACACACCCTAGCTGCCAAGTAGGTTTGTCAAAAATATTTTCCCAAGCCTGAATGGAGAGCGAAGTTCTGGAAAGTTCCTGGCCAAGTCAAGGCCACCTCCAACGGCTGGGTGAAAATCTCCCTTCCTCCGTTGCCTTGTTTGCTGTTTGTGGCTGAGTAAGCACCCAATCTGAGCAGCAGATCGTTAGGAGTAACTGATTAACAGCCACTGCAGTAGAAGTTTTAGTTTTGTTTTCTGCAACCTGAAAGGGTGGTTGCTTTATGATTTTTTAATTAGAGTGTAAATATTGCAGCTCCATAAACCTCTTGATTTATAGCTGACAGGTGTGAAAGTTTGCACTTGCTGTAAAAGGCCCCCAAGTCTTCTGTTATCTCTAGCCTCCCTTTGCCACCCCTTTCTCAGGCTATCTTGGCAGCTGGCTGTTTGGAGCTGCTTACTATCCCTGAGTTTGCACACAAAGCAGCAAACAGCAAAATCACCAAGCAGAAAGATTATCTTTTGATTTCCTCCCAGTATTCCTTTGGTACTTCTTCTACCCTGTCACTTCTCTCCTCTTCTTCTTTCCTAAACTGCTCTGTGATCTCAGCCTGGCCACTAACTCCCCAGTGTGACTCCCCTGTCCAAGTCATACCTCATGTTCTGATTTTCCTTCTGAGTGTGTCAAGACCATCTATGTTCCCAGTGCCTTGAACTACTAAGATTAGTTTAAATATTTATTCGTGGATTCATTCACTCAACAAATATAATTGTGTGGCCATATGACCTGACTGGTTCTAGGTTCCAGAGAGACAGCAGAGAATGTACCAAAGTCATTGTTGTCATCAAATACATTCTAGAAGGAAGAGACAGAAATACACACAGAGCCAAATCAATTACAAAGATAATTAGGTATCCATCAATGATGAATGGATAAAAAAAATGTAGCTTCTATACACAATGGAATTTTACTCAGCCATAATAAAGAACAAAATTATGTCATTTGCAAGAAAATGAATGGAACTAGAGAATATTATGCTAAATGAGATTAGTCAATCTCAGAAAGTCAAGAGTCATATGTTTTCTCTCATAGGTGGAAGCTAGACAGAAAATAGGAAATAAAAGGGATTTCAATAAATGAGCAGAGCGAGACCAGTAGAATAGTGGAAGAGGATTGGAGGAGGGAGGAGAGGAGAGGAAAAAGAAGGATTGAGGACTTAAATAATTAAAATAATATGTTCTATAAAGGTGTTACTACCCATCTCTCTAACATGTACAGGGAGGGATGAGGGGGAAGCCGGAAGGGATTCAGAGGGAAATACACTAAGTGCTGTGTGCTCTATGATATAGAATTGCAATGCACCAGTGAAAGTTTTAAAATTAAATATATAAAAGATGATTTAAAATTCTGATAAGCACTATGGAGATGATAAAATTGAGACATATGGAAGAGTGATTGGAAGTTGTTTGGACCAAAGGGGAGATTAGGTTATTGTCTCCATCTTCCCTGTGTGTGTCCCTTCACTTCTGTCCCTTTTGGAAGACTAGATGTATTCTTCTTACCTTTGTGTCATATTTATATCTCTGTCCACATAACCCAAAATGAGCAGACCATCTCTGCTTTTATATTGATTTGGGGTAAACAATCAACCCAGGACCAATTGCCCTCCCTGGGTCTCTATTCCTAGAAATTAGAATTTGTTGGGTCCAGTTTGGGTCAGATTCTGTCTTAGTGAAAGTCAACCTTCATCAATTAGCTATGGCACCTGTGAGTGTAGTCTAGGTCCCCATCACTATGAGAAGAAGGGTGTTTGTCTCTATCTCGAGAAGAGGGAGTATATGAGCTAGGAATATATGTCAATAGATGCCTACCGTAACTAGATTCTATGTTAGTCTGGGAGATGAGAAGAGGAATAAAGCATAAGATAAATATAAGATTTGATCCTTACCTTCAAGGAATTTACAGTATAAGTGAGGTTCTAAAATATATTCATGAAAATATTGCTCAATATAATGTACTAATAAGTGGTGCTTCTAATGAAAGTCAAAGAATAAGTATTACAAAAACTCAGAAAAGGGAGAGAATTAGTGTTAAAATAGATGAGTAGGAGTGGTCAGAAAAATGCTTCCATTGGAAATATATTTTAAAAACCCCCAAATGAAAGGAAGTAAAAAATTAAGAAGTAGTATTAATAGTTTTCTTGGAGTTATTACAAAGAACTGGAAGGAATTTATAGTGGTCACTAGAAGGATAATTAACTAGTGGTCTTTCTCACTCACGGATGCTGTGTAGACCAATCCACTTACACAGACTGGCAGTAATCCAGGAGAGAAGCATTGAATTAAAGAAAAAAACTGAAATAAAGAAATTATGGGATTTGTAGACTCAGCCTGTGCTAATAAGCTGGGCTAAATAATGCAACTATCCTTGTATGCTCAGAATTTAAAACCTGGTGGTTTAGAGGAAACATCTGACATGAAATCCCATGGAAAGTTAACAAACTCTCCTGGACCTCCAGGGAAGGAAGCAATATTACTTTTCAAATTATCTTAAATTGTATGATGCCTAGGGCAATTCTTCCTAAGTTAGGTGACAACACTTACTCAGGTAGACTCTTTTGACACTTGTACTAGTTATCAACAGTGCCCTCTTTCACTTGAACTGGTCGGTGGTCCCCCAGTTTGTATGATAAATTGAAGGTCGTCTTTCTCTTAGAGAAAGCTGAATAAAAGAAATGATGCTTATCATCATCATCATCATCATCATCATCATCATCATCATCATCATTGTTGTTGTTTTAAATAGCAATACACAAGAAAACACTTAAAAACAAGCAAAAGTTTCTAGGTGGCTTGAAAATTGTGATACTAAGTCCATTGGAAGTTTCTAAGAAACAATGGCAGCTTCTTATAGACTTAAAAGGCATTACAAAACTCTTCTAGTGCCTTCTTTTATTCTTATTCTGTCAAGCAAATAATCTTAATTCTTAAGTTTATATTCTTACAAATCAAACGGGGACTAGAATGCATTATGGCCTTTTGGTAAATTAACATTTATTATTCTCTTTGGCCAGAGAAACGTATTTTTGACAGCAAACAAAAGATTGAACAAGGTATTATCAGCTTTTCAAACACTAAAATGAAAAAAATGAGTAAAGGATTTGTGTGTCATTCAACAGAGTTTTAGTGTCAGTTATAACAGTTCTTAGTGGAAAAATGTTTAACACCCTCTACTTAATCAAAACTAAGTTTTTCATAAATGACTATTTGATAAAAAGAAATATCTGTTAGCAACTTATCCTACAATGGAAAATTGCCCCCCAAATCCCAAAGAATGAAGCAAAGCTGATTGAGTATATTCCAAGTACAGTATTAGGGTTTTGATAAACACAATAAAATCTCAAATACCAAATTGCTCAGCCAAGAAGACAATTGGATAACCTTGGACAAATTGATCCTCACTGATTATTTTTCCCCAGAAGCTTAAGTGTGAATAAAATGTTCTGGCATTTCATTCTCTCGTCAGTTTTTTACATACTGAGGTTTTCAAGTTGTTCAGATCCTTCTGTTCTATTATCCTCCTTTATCTTTTCTGGAGTCTATGCCGGGAATTACTCATGCATAAAGATTATGTGAGAAGCCTTCATCTCTAGTGCTTTTTTTCTAATTGTCAAATTTACAGTAAAAGGGATAATAACTATTGAGTACTGATTGATCTAAGTTCTCATGAATGCTACAGCAATTTCTCGAGACAGGGAGCAATCGTAACATAGTTCACAGTAGACTGCTTTAATTATCAACCAGACATTTCCCAAATCCCCTCCCCCAACAAAAGAAACCTTAATAGATATAATTCCCTTAATTTTGATAATGGAAGGCAGGCAAAATGTTCCTCATTGGCAATGCAAAGCTATTCTTCAGTTGAAACTTTTTTTTTTCATTTTCTTCATTGATTTAAGGTTTGTCTCCTTTTCTGTGTCCCAGGCTGATCCTCAGGTTAGAGGTGATGTGTCACATGATGGTTAGGCGTATATGAATTAAAGGCACACTCCGTAGGTCCTAAATCCTGCTACCTGAGAAAATTTGAACAGGCTTTTTTTTTACATCTCTTAGTCCTAATTTCCTCATTTGTAAAACAGAACATCAATAGTTCCTATCCCCGGGGGGTTAAACACACAGTAAGCATCAGCACAAAGCCTGGTATAGAATAGAACCTTAATAAAATGCTACCCTATTACATGAAAAAAATAACTAGAAGATAAACAAAAAACTTAGAAAATCAGCCCTTGAATAATCATAGGCTGTGCATTTTTCCTCCAGTAGATCTCAGTATCTGCTGACATACTCTCTTTAATTCCTGATATGTTCTCCAGTTACAAGGGTAAAGTTCTCTGTCTTTTTGGCACAGACTGAACACCATTCCCCGAGGAAGCACTTTATTCATTCAGGCCAATGGAAGGCAATCATTAAAGCAATTCAATGTTCCCTTTGGTTTTCCACTGGGATGAGAATAAAACCACTTCTTTATTATTTCCTAGAGAAAGGGTGACATCAACACTGGTAATGTACTACGGTTGATCCTAAATTAGTAGGGAACATTGTCACTGAGATACATGTTCAGATATAGTCTCCTTTACTTCACTTGCATGTACCAGACAAGACTGCTTCATGGTAGGATGGTTCTTCAAGCTCCACACTCCAGGATTACACTTGGGAACCTGTTCTTGTGATTCCTTGAAATTTGTTTCCTAACTCAATCATACACAGGTGACCATTTTTATCTACTAGTCAGGTAGGTGGGCACACAAATCTTGACTTATTAACACAGAGACTCAAGCTGACACATTCCTTCTCAATGTGATACTGGTAGAGTTCTGTTTTCTAACAAGCCTTCCAAGGTTCAAGTCAGTTTTATACTTAGAATTCTTAAAATTTTGCTTTGACTATCAAGAACATGAGTCACTGTTCAGAGATTATATTCCTCTGTAGAAACAACATCTATTGAAAAGTAAGAGAAATCCATGCTTATTTTAATTTGTGGCATAACAGATCATTTTGACAAATAGCACTCTCTTTTTAGTATCTTAGAGCACTCCCTATTGTAGTTGCCCATCTCTACCATCTCAGTCCAGTGCTTATCTAAACAGCCAAATTTCTATGTTCCTCTTGGGCAAACCTAATTTTATAGATGATTCAGATAAGGCCTTCATTTTGTGGTGAATGCCCTCCACAAAACTATAATGCCGTCAGAGTGTCCACTTTGGTGTTTTTTCTTTTCTTTTTTTAACAAGACCTAGCAAATTTTTTTTCTTCAAAAAACATGGCTTTGTCTATTATGTTTTGCAAAAGGCCTCTTTCCTAATATATTTCCAGAGAGATCATTAAATATAAACATGACTTTCCTTCAACCCTTTTGAATCATCATGTTTTTTTTTTTTTTTTTGTTTGTTTGTTTGTTTGTTTTTTAAGTACTGAGTGTTGGACCCAGGAGCATTCTACCTCTGAGCTACACCCCCATCCCTATTTTTTTAGTCTTTATTTGAAATTGTATCTCACTAAGTAGCTGAGGCTGGCTGTGAACCTGAGATCTTCCTGTCTTGGCCTCCCAAGTACTGGGATTCCAAGTGTGTTCCCTGCTCTCATGTTTTGATCATCAGTGTTTCCCAAAGGCTATTTACTAAAGGCTTGGTCGCTAGCCTCTGACACTATTAGAAGGTGGCAGCACCTTTGTGGCCTACTGCAAATAAGTTAAGTCATTGGGGCCATGCCATTGAAGGGGATATTGAGACCCTGACCCCTTCTTCCCTTTCTTTTTGCTTCCTGGCCACGGTGAGTTGAGCTGAGCTGTCTCCTCCACCACAGACTTCCACAATGGTGTACTGTGCTTCCACAAGCACAAAGATATATAGCCAAGCAACCATGGTCTGAAACCATGAGAGAAGATAAACCTTTCTTCTTTAAGTTGATTGCTCTTGCTCATGTTTTTTTTTTTTTTTTTTTTTTGTCACAGCAATGGAAAGCTGAGTAACACTGTCCTATTCATCAGAATCAAAACTTTAGGTGGGAATATGAGGTATTATGTATCAAAATATTAGTTATAAGATTCCTTTCATGTGCATCAACCACACATTTAGTTAGTATATAGATGATACTCTTTTCAACATGTCTTTATTTCAAAAAGAAGGAAGAGGGGTGAATGTAAAGTGATCAAGTATTTCCCTTCCATTTTCATGAAATCATTGTTCAAAAGAGACAGAAAACTTTAGATGAAGAGTCATGTAGAGCTTTCTAATTCTAAGTGAAAAGAAAGTTGTTTTTTTGTTTTGTTTTGTTTTGTTTTTTGTTTTAATCTTGCTGCTGGCTGCCAGAAAAGCCACTTGATATGATACACTTGCTACCAGTAATAAGGTTGTACATGAGAAACCTCATCTTTGGCATTGTACTAGGGATGAAAGTAGAGCAAGGAAAAAAATCGCCTTTGTCAGACAGAAGGTTAGATGTATTAAATTGAAATCTTAATGGAATGGAAGTGAAGATCTGTATCATGTCCAAGATTTCTGGTGGGAAAGTTTCAGCAATGATGAATTATTTCCCAAACGGGATAATTAATGAGCAATGCAGTATTTCACAATAGAAAAGATGAGGGTTGAGAGAGACAGAGAGTCAGAGGAATATTCTTCATACCAACTCTCAGTGGTAAAAGTTTGTATATTTGTTTGTTTTAAACACTTAACAACTCCATCAACCTGAGAATGCCCCAGGAAATAAATGATATAGGATCTAAGTGTAAACGGAATGGATGTTATATTTAGTTACCTCCCTCCCTAAATCGAATTTATTAGCTGAAATAACCTTTTCTTTTTTCTTTTATTCTTAATATACTTTTATTGGTACATTGTAACCTCACTTTATTAACATATTTCAGAGTGATAGGGACATACGTGCATACCTTTTTTCTTTTGTTACTTAAGTATATACTACGAAAACCAGCCTAACTTTAATAGATCATTTCAATGAATTTTATTGAAATAATCTGAAACCACTTGCTGTTTTTACTTTTTTATGTCCCATTCATTGAACAAATCCCTTATTTTCAATCTCAACACTGATTCAAGTTTCCTCTTGTTGAGGATATCAACTTCCTCCACGTGGCCAAAGATGGTGGTCACCTTTCAGTGTTACCTATTTCTCATCCTATTCCGTGTCTCAGAGGCCTTCACCACACTTGATCATTTCTTCCTTCTGCAAACATGTGTTTCTTTGTCTTATCTGACCTACTTTCCATTATATTGATCAAGTGCTCTAACTCAAGCCCCTTTTCTGATGCCTTTCTTCCCTCTGTCTTCTAAGTGCTCACTGCCCTGGGATCAGTCCGGTCCTGGTCCTCATATCTTCTTAGTCTACACTGTCTCTATGTAAATTGATCCAGTTCAATGATGATCTATATGCTGCTGACTTGCAACGTGGTCTCTAGCCATGTTCACTCCCCCAAGTTTATCTCATATATCCAACTTCCTTCTTGACATCTTCAGTTGTATGTTATAGAAGGGTTTATCTTTGACATTTTCAAACTATCTATTGACTCCTCCCCTCCTACTTGTCCCTTAACATACACACTCACACCTTACTTCCTCGATGTGCCTCTGTCCTCAGTCTTCCCTACTTCAATAGAGTGCACCACCCATTCAGTGGCTCACACCAAAGCCTTTGAACTTATACTTCATTTCCATCACATTGTCCTCATTGCTTTGACTCACCATGATCTCAATGCAAACAACCACCATGTTTTTCTAATCCACTGTTAAACGGTATCTCTGTTTTTAGTCTTACCCTCCGCATAGATCCAAATTCTCTATTTCAAATATTGTGAATCAAATACGGTTACTCCTTTGCTTAAAAGCCTTCTGAGCTCATTATATTATTTTTAACATACTCATCCCTGCTCCACCCCCAGTGTCCTCACTTATTATCTTCATAGCACTTGTCACTACCAGGAATTAATTGTGTTTATTTTGGAACCAGCTTCCTCAGATAATACTGTGTGACCCTAAGACAGAGAAGGTACAGCTCTATTTTACTGACTGGTGTATCTCAGGTCCCTTATAAATGGTAGGTGCTTAATAAATTTTAAAACTTTATCAGAAAGCTATAGCAAATCAAGATTTTAAACTATGAAGAACATGCTTTGAAATGTTCATAAAATATTTAGAAACATACGGGGGAATTTAGTAGATTTTTAATTATAGTAAAAGGCAATCACTAACTTCAAAAAGTAATCAAGCCAGGCATGGTGGCACAAGCTTGAAATCACAGTACTTGGGAGGTTGAGACCAGAGGATCCAGGTTCATGGCCAGCCTCAGCTACTAAGTGAGGCTCTGTTTCAAAATAAAAAATGGGGCTGGGTGTGTAGCTCGGAGGTAGAATGCCCCTGAATTCAATGCCCAGTACCATACACACACACAAAAAGTAATCAAACAAGAGGACAAAATTAAATATACAGACATCAATACAAATAAGATTAGAATCCCAGCATTTGGGAGGCTGAGACTGGAGGGTCCGGGTTCCTGGCCAGCCTCAGCTACCTAGTGAAGAGAGGCACTCCGCAACTTAGTGAGACCCTGTTTCAAAATAAAGAATAAAAAATAGGGCTGGGGGTATAGCTCGGAGGTAGAATGTCCCTGAGTTCAATTCCCAGTACCGCAAAAAAATAAATAAAAAAAATAAGATTACGTATTTTTCAAATACTCATGATAAGTTACAAAAATTGATCATGTTTCGGTCCACAATGGAATAACATCTCTATCTATTTCTTTCTCTCTCTCTCTCTCTCTCTCTCTCTCTCTCTCTCTCTCTCTCTCTCTCTCTCTCTCTCTCTCTCTCTCTCTCTCTCTCTCTCTCTCTCTCTCTCTCTCTCTCACTCTCACTCACTCTCTTTGTCTTTGGGAGTAGGGAGTACCTGAGGCCTCAAATGTGCTTGGAAAGTGCTTTACCATTACTAGTGAACTATTCCCTCACCACAAGAAAGGGCAATTTAAAATTAAGAGATAATATTATGCACAGTTTTATGTGAATAAGAAATTTTACATGGAGTATATAATATTATAGAAAAACAAATTTTAAAAATTAAAGAAAGTAAGTGATACATGAATAAATCAATAACTTTGTGAAATATTTACCCACAAAGTAAAGGGATTGAACCCAAATGCTTTTATGAATAGCTTCTGTTCTAGAGTTTCATATAAATAGAATTATATACTATAGACTATTTGTATAAATATTCATTTACTGATTGCAACCAGGCAATAAAACTTGTATTTTTTTCATGTGCTTATATTCATATAAATCCTTTTGCAAAGCATCTATTCAATATTTTGCCTATAGAAAATAGTTTTTAATTTTCATTACTGAATTGTAAGAGTTCTTTACATATCTTAGATTCCAGACCCTTTTCAGATATTTTGCAACTATGTCTCCCAGTCTGTGGTTTGCATATTTATTTTATAGTCTTTTAATAAGCATCATTGTTAATTTTGTTTAAATTTGTCATATGACTTTTCCCTATTAAATTATTGTTGACTATTGATTAATGATAACTTTGTTATCTGTTAAAGAAACCTTTGAGTATTACCAAGTCATGAAGACTTTCTATGTTCTCCCCCCCAAATCATGAAGTCAGCATTTATGTCTGGGTATAGAATCTCTTAAATTAATTGTGTACTATGTGAAGAAGGTATTAAGAAGTTTTTAAAATTTTCAGATGAGTATATAGCTATTCCAACACCATTTGTTAGGAAGACATTTCTGTTCTCATTGGACTGAATAATTTTACTACAAATCAAATGTCAAATAATTTTACTACAAATCAAATAATTTTACTACAAATCAATAAGTATGAACATATTCCTGGGCTCCTAATTCCATTCCAATCATTTATGTGTTTGTCCTTATGCCAGTAGTACACTATCTTGGTCGGTGAAATCTTATAGTAGGCCTTGAAATCAACTCATATCATTCCTTCAATAGGATTACTTTTCAAAATTATTTTGGATAGTCTTATTTCTTTGCAGTTCCACACAAAATTTTAAATAAATTTGTCAATTGTCACATACAAAGGCAAAAAGATTACCAAAATTGGAGAAAACCTATGTTTACAACTACTAGAAATGAGTAAATCAATGATACATTGACAATATGAATTACTATCTATAAATCTTTTTTTTTAAAAGTATTTTCATGGTAATAGAGACTGAACCCAGGGGCATTCTACCTCTGAGCTATGCCTCTAGCCCTATTTTATTTTTTATTTGGAAACAGAGTCTCACTAAGTTGCTGAGGGCCTCACTAAGTTGCTGAGGCTGGCCTCAAACCTGTGAGTCTTCTGTGTCAGCCTCCCAAATACTGGAATTACAGGTGTGTGACACCATGCCTGACTCAAATTAAAATTTTATATTCTGACATGAAAAGGGATTCATTGTTCATTGCTGAGCTGAAAAAACCCCTGTAAAATAAAACATATCTGATTATTCATGTTTGTTTAAAAATTACATACTTTTTAAACATGTAGAAACTATCCCAGAAATATAAACCCGGCCTCCATAGTGACTTCCTAGGTAAGATATTTATAGGAGGAATATAAATAGAGGTAATACTTTCATTTTCACATCTTTCCCTGTATTTTTACATATTCTTTCATACACACATACACACCACACTCAAGAAATATTGTACTGTGTGCTTTTTGAGAATATTTAATAAGGGAAGTTTCAATGAAAGAAAAAAGGAAGAAATGAAGGGGTAGAGCGAAGGAAAAGAGAAGAGAAGGAAAGGAAAGGTGGATAGAGAAGAGGAAAGTGTGTTGTAGGAAGCAGAAGAACTAATGGGAATGAGAAAAGTGGAAAATGAACAATAAGGACATGAAGATAGCTGAATTATTACGTGTGAGGAGAGGCAAGCCTTCCTAGTAGTCAGTCTGCTTGGAGCCTGGAGAACGGGCTTTAACCTGAGCTCCGTACTTCAGAGGACCTACACATCACAAACACACACATGCAACCTGCTCAAGGCTTCATGGGTGTGATGCCCCATAGTAGTCAAAACAGAATGACATTAAGCATCCACTGCTGTAACACTCCTGGAGCCCAGGAGAAAACGCTGTCCTGTACCCATTTTCCCATGTCTTTGAAACAAAGGGCAGTTGCATTTGAATGCTGAGAAGTTCTGTAGTTAGTGTTCTTGCTGACATCACAGATAGTGCACCAAGGATAGTACAGGGAGGATTTAAGCAACTAAAGCCCTTAGTCAGAGAGAAAACAGACTTACCTGTCAAATCCTTCTCCTAGATAGCATGACTGCAATAGATCCTCACATAGCAAAGTATTATTTCCTAGTATTCATTTTCTTGCTTGTTCTCAATTTCCAATTCCTCCAGTTTATGTTTGGAAAAATTGGCAGTACTTGCAGTGATTATACTTGATGATTGAGGCAAAACCAAACACTTCACAATTTTCTTAAATTTGTGTGTTTGTGTATGTGTCTACATGTAGCAATCATGAAAAACAGTACCAATCCTTCTATCATTGTATAAATCTAAGTAGTATTTAGTTGGTAAAAACATAAATGTGAACAATTTGCATAAAGATGATAAAATAATGTATAATAATTTTTGATAGTGACAATTTATCTTAAGCAATCCATTTAAATATTTTACGTGCTATTAAAATTCTTATTTAATTTCTAAATATGTGTTGATTTAAACATTTTTTCCAATCCAAGTTATTACTCCATAGCAGACCAAAGTTTCTAAAACCAAAGTTATAATATACTTTCCAATAACTACATGAGTCATGAAAAGTTGTCAAATTTAGCATTGTCAGCAGTATACAAATTACACAAAAATATTTTTAATAACATAATAAATAATTTTGCTCAGATAAAGGTAAGAAATATTTTTGTGGAGAATATACAATGATTTATAAATTATATTCATGTCTTAATATTATTATTCATCCAATATCATTGGTCCATCAATAGAATATACGGACATGTGCAATCATGATTAAATATACTATTCTTTCATATTTCAAACTTTCAATGAAATAAAACTTTAGTTTTATATTTTTATAATTTATTGTTACAAATGAACATATATCAAGATTTGAAAATGAAATATATGTTATTTAACAGATTGTTAGCTTGACTTAGACTCTGAATATTTAGTATATGGTCCTCCATTTGGAGACTGTATTTGCAGTTCAAATTTTGTGCATGGACCTTTTCCTATTTCCTCAGTATTTAAGCCCTCTATCTAACTTTCTCCCTTTTCCCTACCATTTCCTATGTGGAAAACATTGCACATAGATAACAAATCCAGAAAGGAGTTTCTTCTTTTTTTGCAAATTGGGCACTGAATAAATGCCTTTGCTTGCTGTGATTATAGCCTCCCACTTTCATTTAGATAAAAGAATTACCCATGGAGAACTTGGCCCTTTCCATCATCTGTGAGATACCTCACTTCCTCTTGAGGTCACATTTCAAGCACCTGCCATGATGTTCTGTCATGATGGAAATATTGATAGGGCCATGCACAAGTACGGGGCATGGGATGGGGGTGGGTGGAGGGTTTTTTTTTTTTTTTTCCAATCTTGATCAATACATAAGATTTGTATCATGCTAGAATAAGCCCTGAATTGATCATCAGAACCCATATTCAGAGAGTTCAAGCACTACTTTTATTTTATTTGCTATCATTCCTAGATATCATGTTGTTTTAGGTTTTTCATTTGTACAGTAAAGGTGGAGAGAAAGGGGGGAACTGTATGACTTCTTCCTAACCCAGATTATATTATGAATTCTCTACCTCCACCAGTAGGCAGTTGAATATAATCACTAATAATGAAGAAGGTAATTGGGAGACACTGGGTTAGAGGATCCACAATTCTAGCTCCTAATGTCACCCCATTAACTACTGCCATAATGTATAGACATGGCAAAATAGTGGCATTACAGTAGATTACATGATTTGCTAGAAAAACTAAGACTTCTTTTCTGTGCTATAGATTTGCTGAAAAATAATTTGATCTATTTTCCCTCTTAACTTCCCAAGAAGATAACAAACATTTCTGTTTTAGATGTCTGGGGTTTTCCCTAGGGAAAAACAAATAGGTTATTGTTCTAAGGTCTCACATCACTTAAATTTTTTTTGCAAAGGTGGCCACATCTTTCACGCTTTTCTACAGTATGACTAATTTAACTATAGAATCAGCCAGAAGTAGCACTGTGGTATTACTGCACACAGTCACAGATAGTTTTGTCTGGCTTCCCCCTTCCTGTCTGCCCCACAATTTTGCCAAAGGCACAGATTACTGGGACAGAAGTGACGAAGCCCATAGTGATGAAAAAAAAAGATAAAAAGAATAAGAGGTCATCACATAGAAATGTATCTGAAGATTGTCACTGAAGGATAATTACACCTTGATGAAAGAAATGAAAGGCAGAATCTTTATCACACAATTGTGGGTTTTTTCTCACTAGAATTTTGTTTAGGGGAGGAATATGAGCTCTCATAACTAATATCAACCAGTCCAATATTTATTTCAAATACATAAATACCAAGACTAAGGAAAGAGAGCCCAGGATAGACAAATACATGTCATGCCATAGGGATTATTTCCTTTTCATTTGTAAGAAGTCAGACAATGATTATTATCTGCCTTAAATCAAAAGGAACATTATTCACTAAAAGAAGAACTCTCCTAACTCTCTAGATCTTACCTGACCTAAACAACTTCTCTGGTAGACATTGATACCCATCAAATGACATTTCCCTGGAATGTGAGCCATTTTTGCTCACAGCTAAAAAGGGTATGAAATCTGGCATAAGTGGAAAGCAGAATGTCCTTGAAGACAATGACAAAGTTAAGTTCATGGTAGGGTCTCACATTCTTGCCTTAGGGGAAGAAAGGGAAGATGGAAGTGATACAGGAAATTTATCTGATTCTCCTAAGCCCCTAACCAAAAATTCAATCTTCAGTTTTTTAATATGTGCTCACTTTTGTGCTTGGTTATTGGAAGGTGCTCAACATTTCATGAACGTCCTTTGGTGGTTCACAAAATCATGGTGACCCAGGTCTGGTCAGTCTCAATTTGTCTGCAAGCTAAATGTCAATGTGGCTAGCATTGCAATTTATTGAGAAAATATTCTCTTACTTTTTTTTATTATCAGACTGCTATCTTTTTATGGCTAGAGGATTTTATTGTATCATCTCCCTACCTATACCCACACATTTGCACACATGGAGTGGTCTCCGAGAGGGTTTGTAGGATACCCAAAGACCTGCATATGGAAAACAAGAATCTTTGGGAGGATTTTTTCTATATAGCATGGATGTGGACAACAATATGATACAATAAAAAATAGTTTTAAAAGCAGATGTTATCTCTCTTTGTCCTTGTTATGTGTGTGTGCCATATCAATCCTGGGAAGTGATTAATACTAGCAATGTCTAATTAACTCCTGTCACCTACCTACACCAGAGCTATGTTGCAATAGCTTAAAACTGATCAATTGAGTCAATTGTTCAATATGAAGAAGCCATACTCTTGGTCCTGGAAGTACTTGTAAAGACAGAATGTGTTTACTTTTTTAAAAAAGGGATTAGGCAATCCGCAGAGATATATTATTCATCTGAAAAATTGAAAACCTCTTAAAAATATAAGACAGTTAATTACTTATGAGCTATTTTATTATCCACTATGCCACACTATACAGAATGCAGACTCTAGAAACAGGTAGACTGCATTTAAATCCTATACCTTACTGGCTATATAATTGGGGGCAGGATAATGAACATCTCTCTTTATTATCTCAGTGTTTCAGTTTTCTTATCAGAAAACTGGGAATTATAACATCATAAGACTGTTATATGAATTGAAATAATCAATATAGATTAAGTATTTAGAACTATGTCTGGCATTTAGCCAGTGCTATATACATTTTTTTATGTATAAAAATCACACACATCTATTAGAATTAGATAAGCAAACTTTTTAAGAGACAGGGGCTATAGTGAGACAGTGTGTCATTATCTCACTAGGGTTGGCCCCCACACTCCTGGGCTCAAGTGACCCTCCTGTGTAGCTAGGACTACATCACATCTGGCTAGATTAGTAAACTCTTATGATGTGCTAAGAATAATGTCGAGCATACAGTAAGCACTCCATGTATTCATCACTATTACACAAATTGGAAATCATGTACACCTTCCACTAGCCACTCAATTCATTGGTGCTGGGATAAAAGAGGAGCCCCAAACTAAAAAAAGACTGATAAAGGAAACTAACCTTTATTTGGCACCTACTTTATGCCAGGTACCCTATTAGCCCCAGCATTAAATTGTCTCTGCTCATGTTCTCTAATAGAATATAACTACTGAAGTTTTACATAAGAGATGCTAAAACCCAGAAAGGTGAACGCTGGTATGAACGACAAGAGCATGAGGTGATCAAGTCCTAGAGAACTCAGATTTGTCAGACCCTAGCATTCAAGCTCATTCTGCTAGATTTCATAGTTGGGGTCCTCAAGGAGCCAATAACTTAGTGGATACAAAAATACACATAAATAATTGTGGACATATGAGATGGTGACCAACATCTGAACAGAATGTAAGATGTAAGCACAGCAAAGAGAGAGGCTCCGAGAGAAGGGGATGGAGGGAGGGCTTTAGAGGAAGGACGCATTATATTCCTTCAGTAACGATGACCACTGGCTGCAGAGCATGCTCAGCCCTGAGCACTGCATTCCACAAAGAGCAGGAAGCAGTGGTAATGCAGTTGAGTGAGTGACCACTGATGGGGTAAAGAAGAACAGGGTGAAGGAAAAGGACGAAGAGAAAAGCCAGAGGTCATTGTGGAAAATGTCATTCACAGAAAAATTGCTGCCTTGGGGCTCTTAGATGTAAATCTATTCTAACTGTTGGAGAACTGTGTTGAGCACAAATCTTGTGTACTTTTTTGGGCTTGAGGCCCCTTTCTCTCCAATGATTTTCCTTCCCTCTTGGCCAGCCGTACTCTTGATGGCTTTGCCTGTCTCCCCCAACTGGCTGTGAACTGAGTTGAAGTCCAGAGCAGTGTAGCCTTTCGTCCCTCATGCCAAGCTCTCTCAGTGCTGACATGACTCTGCTTCTAATCTTGGAGGAAACAGCATATGAGAGGCCTGGGATCTAGCTGTCTGCACAGCTGCCAAGGGGCTGAAGGATGCAGCCCACAAGTGTGGGGAGTTAAATCTCCAAGAAGTAAACTTGGACCAATAGAAAAAAAAGGAGAGAGGGAGGCAGGTAAGTTGCATTTCATCTCTTACTTCCACAGGCTTTTCTCAGGTGTAATTTCTGCTAAATGTTTTTGCAGACACACCTGCTGAGCAACCTACTGTACCCCATTTTTGCTCTACAGAGCAAAAGCAGCTCAGTCCCTCATAATGTTGCATTGTTTTGCATTTATTTTTGCTTTGTTTTGTTTTCCCTCCCTATCCATTGGCTTCTGCCTCTCAGATAAAACATCAGCACTCTAATCCCTGGCTCAGGCTCTGCTTTCCTGAGGACCAGCACTAATGGAAGAACGATGCATTTTTCTACATGTTGGTTCACTTGTCCATCCCTAGTTTTCTAGCATTTCTTACCATGCTCTCTGAAAACCCCAAAAAGTTTTCTAGAGAGAGTTTATTAAAATGTAACACTCTGGGCTAGCCACAGAGTTCTGTAGGGCTTTCATATACCATTGTATTAAATGCTCTGATTAAAGACACATAATTCATACCTGAAGCTGTCAGTGCCATTCTTATGAAGCATCATCGTTAGCCATCTGTTACTGATTTTGTTAGTGCTTCTAGTAGTTTTCTTTGGGGAGAATGCAAACAGATTCACAGGTTCATTCACTTTTATTCATTACCAATAATTTGTGAAATTCTTCGAAGGCACTAGTAACTACCCTAAGTATTGAGGCAGAGGTGGATACATGAGCGTTCAGGCATGTGTATATGTCATGCAACATGCCTAGAAATTTTATAACCAGGAACAATTAGAAATAAGACATCACATTCTGGGTGTGGTGGCTCATACCTGTAATCCCAGCTATTCAGGAGGCTGAGGAAGGAGGATTGAAAGATTGAGGCCAGTTCCAGAAACTTAGTGAGAATCTGTCTCAAAATAAAAAAATAAAAAGGGCTGGGGATGTGACTCAGTGATAGAGTGCCTCTGGGTTTGATTCCCAGGCCCACACAGACACACACACACAAAGAAAGATATCACATTCAGAATCCACATAGCTATCATGTAATACCAATTTGCTGACCACAAACTTAGCTTTTATATTGCTATCAGGGTGCAAAAGGAGACACCAGTGGTATTGCAGTTGTACCTGCCTTTGTAACACTAAAAGCATCAACTAAAAAAGGAAAAATATCCATCCTTTAAATGGTAGTCAAAGCACTTGACAATAAGTTATCAGTTTAATTTCTGTACTTTGTTGTTGAAGAGTTTGAACCTATGCAGTCAAATATATGTGTGTGTATATATACATATATATACACACACACATACATATATATAAACATGTTTTTATTCTATTGTTTTCTTTTTCCTTTTACAAAAGTAGAACTTAGTTTTATTGCCTTGCCTCTCTGGATTGTAATTGAATCTTTTCTGAAATGGATAAAATCAGGGTCTTTGTTTTATTTTTTTCTGGGTACTACCAATGTGCTGGCTTTGAGGAACCTGGAATACCTTGATAATGCCACTGGTCAGGTGGTTATTACATTTTCAGTGATTTTTCTAGAAGATAAAAATACTGATGTTCCTATAAGAGCACTTGAAATGGAAAAGACTATTGTTTCTTTTTGGATGGAGTATAGGTTTCAAGTCAGCAAGAAGGTAAAACGATAAAGTCTATCCCCTGAAAAAGAAATGATCTCTTCCATTTTAGATTCTACACATTTCCTTTCCTGTGTGGATCTCCTTCATCCTTAATAGAAAGTGTTGGGCTTACCAAGGTAAGAGGCAAAAAATAAGCATTAAAATGGTCCGCTATCCATGCAAACCAATAAAATATGAACCTAGAACTATTTAGGAAAATATGCCATTGCCTATGGTGTATTGCTTTTCACTGTATGTTCACAAATTGTTCCTTGTCATGTGAGGTTAGTTAAGGAGCTTGTGTCAGAAAATAAATCAACTATGCCACCAAGTGCACTGTTCAGTTCAGCTGACCTCGTTTTCTTGGTAAGACTTTCTCCAAGTGAGCAGTGTGCTGATTTACATTCTGGCACCAGCATCTTACTCATCACGGGAAGGTAATTCAAGTAGCACCTGCCTATGCATTAGTCAAGACAGTCTTTGTTACACTGCAATAGTAGTAATAATAATAATAATAATAATAATAATAATAATAACCAAATCTCAATGGCTTGGTCAGACTTACCCAGAATTTTTCAGTCATCCTACTCATCACATACAGATAGGTGAGGCTGAGCTCAGTACAGTCATAGGAATGTGCTTTTGGAGGCTCCTGCATCTCGTAGCTGAACCTCCTGTAAAGTCTGGCCTCTTTCTTTACCATGACAGTAGAAAAGAGACAACAGAGAACCTTCGCTGTAGAGGTGACACATGCAACTACCAGTCACCTTTCACTGACAAGAACCAGCGCAAGGCCCATCCCCCTGCAGGAAGGATGGCAGATGCTTGTGGTGAGTAGAATGCATGTCTAGCACAAAGGTTTCTGCCATATCTAAAATTCCAAATTATAGGTCACTCAATTAATAAATTCATAACTTTAACTTCAAATGTTTGAATGCAACCCTCAACGTGAATAGAGAGGTCTGTATGTTCTAGCAGTTTCTAAATCTTCTTTTCAACCTTAAACTAGCCATCACATCCTTCAGTGCTTGAAAGACTGCTGTAAACAGAAAAACTCATTATGAATGCCAAATTTCGAATCAGCGCTAACACAGCCATGTCTTCAGATGTGCCTGAATTCCTGAAGAGGAAAAACCCTCCTCAGCTTTCCCTCTTGCTCTGGATTCAGTGGCATCAGGGAGACACTTTGAGGCCTGCAGGGGCAGTTCCGCTGCTGGTGGACTCATATCCTCTAATACAGATTTGATGGGCTGAGCATCACTGGGCAAGCCACCCGCCACCTCTGCCTCCTGCAGAATTTGCATTACCTAAAGATCACTCTGTAAGCTATGGTCCATTCGCCTTGGCAAATACTGTTTAAATATAGCATCCATAAATAAATGTTAAATAATTCATGAACATAATTTTGTAAATTCTGCTAGGCCACACCTCTCTGGGGGCATATTTATGAACATGCGTCAGCCCGGAATCAATGTGTCTGCCAAGCTCCTTGCCTCTGAGGCAGAATTCCCACATCTAGCCCAAAATGCTGCAAACGGCTCCGATTCCCCTTCAGTAGTCATCCATCATACTGTCACTTTAATTCAGATGCTGCTACTTGTTTTAATAACATACATCTTACACAAAGAATATTGCTAACACAAGAATCTTGGGGTAGATTTTTACAACCTCATAAAATGGTATTAACCCTCTGATCCCTGATGTACTTTCTACGCAGCCAGAGCCTCTGAATGCTTCCCTGCCCCCTCCACGTCCTCCAATCTTCCTGATGCTTATCAATAACCTCTGTTCTTGGGGGCTATAGAGCACCAGGACCTGACATCAATCACCGCAGTAAAAATATTATTCCTCCAGCATTGCCCTGAAGAATTATGGAAAGAATAAAAGTGTTATTGCGGGAATTATTTAGCAAACAATAGATGGATAAAATGTATTACGGTAAGTGTTAAATTATATCACCTCATTACGAAGAGCTGACTTCAGATACCATGAAGGTGCCTCGCTGCCTTTTCTAAGTAGTTCAGAAGAACAATGGAAAGATCACAAAAGATTTCAGAAGGAAAAAACCAGACTATTACTACTAAGATATGCTCTCCTGAAGGGAAATTTGTTTAGGGGGATGATTTGGAAAAATGCTCCTCTTGGCCTGTTTTGAATATGAAGTTGAAATTTGCAGATGAGCAAAGGGGATTTATATGTAATTCTTGAATAGAGGGTGCTCTTCTAGGGAAGAGTTTTGTTGAAAAGAAAATAGATGTGTGGTCTAACAATTTCCGGCAATATACCCCTCCCCACACTTCTCTAAGCAGGGGTGGGGGCACCACTTTCATTGATGAGGGAAATATACATCTTGTAACACTTGGGTTTTAGTCAGTTCTAGAAAAGAAGACCATGCCAATATTTGTTGCCTCTGCCAGTGTTGGAAAATAATGTGCCCCAAATGTCAGATTAAGCCAATGACTAAAATCAGGCCTGCATTTTAAACTATTAAGGATATCTAGACAAAGATGGAACCATGTTATTTTTTTTAACTAAGTAGTCTTTTATCAGTTAATGCACATTTTCCCCTTTTCTTTCTTTCCTCTTCTCTTTCTTTCTTTCCTTTTTCTTTTTCTTTTTCTTTTTTTAGGCATAATGTTACACTGGGCTCCTGGGATTCATTTGATCAACATGATTAAATTATTTCCTTACTCAGCTAGAAGGAAATTACTAGTTACCAGACATTATGTGTCTGTTAATTATGTGCAATAAGGCTCTCTCCTATCACACCAGCTTCTGCATTCATGTTCTGTTCATTTTAAAGGCATTATCATTAAAAAAATTTAAATATTGAAAAGGGACAGCTATAATTTTGTTTCATCTATTTAATAAATAAGTAATCTGCTAAATCAGTGCCACAAAGTGTCTCTTTGCTCTTTGTGTCGGCATAGACGTTCTTAGGGAGAATGAACTGAAAGGTTCTTTTGATTTCTATATCTACAAAAGAATATTTCCCTGTCAGCTTTCGAGGGCACCAGACAGGTCTTCTGTTACTGAACAGAGTGAATATGAGCATTGCCAAAAACAGATAAAAAAACCAAAACAAAACAAAACAAAAAACAAGAAAGGATGATTGTGTGACTCCTTGCAGCTCACCTGGGCTGGTGGATACTGCCAAATTTACATCCCTTCTTGGAGTTCAGTCTACAAGCTAAGGTTTCAAAAGCTTTTCTTTTCTTTTCTTTCTTTCTTTTTATTTTTTCCAAAGGAAGAGACAACATATGGTAGCTGAGAGGCCTTATTTTGTCTCCTAATGAAATGATGTGCTTCTGTTTCATATTAAAGTGTTAATCGGTCTGAAATTAGGTCTTACAAAAAGAATAGTGCTTTAAAAATGCTTAATATGATTCATTTTCCGCAGTCGAAGCCAGATGACTTTTATTTTTCTATCAGAAAGAGAAAGTGGGAAGCGGCTCTTCCTCTCAGTGGCTCCCCCGCTTCCCCGTCTGCCCGGGCTCGGGACCCAGATCCAATAACCGGTTTATAGAACAGAAAGCTCTTTAGAGTCGGGGCTTGTGCCAAAGCCTAGAAGGTTTTGTTTGAGTTTGAGAATCTTCATAGGTTTATGAAATCTCAACAAATATTTCAAAGAAGGAAGTTTCACATTTGAAGTAGGTGATCCTATTAGGCGCTGAGAGACGGAGCCTTTGTTGTGGGCCCGGGCATCATTTTATGTAAGATAGAGCCGTGTCCCACTAATATGCCAAGACATCACTTTCATGCCAGAAACAGATAGGGCTGAACTTGTTTCATGCACTTTGGCTTTCACTCTTAATAATGAATGACGAAAGTTCAGAGGAGAGGCGCTAAGTGGATACTCGGCTTTAAAAGAATGAATTTTAACTAGCAACATGCCAAACTAGTCAGAAACCAAGATGGTCAGCAAAATGCGCACAAAGAAAGAACTCATCCTGGAGGTCTGTTCACATCCATCAGTTTGTACCAGCAAGAGCCTTTCTCTTCCCAGTGGGAGGAGGAACTCCTTGGAGGTAGATTCCTCAGGCTTTGGGGCTTCCTGACCTGGACTGCCCCCCAAGACCTGAGGGCTGCAGGAAGAACCAGGAGCCTCAAATGGGAATCTTCTGTGTTGCTTTCAGACAATGGGAAGGAGACATGGGCAAGAAAATTGATTTAGATAATTTTAATCCATAATGAATAAAAATATTGATTGAATTAATTAGAACCACTTCTAGTAAAACCAACTCTTGAAAATCCCAGGTTTTCTTTTAATTCCTTTCTTCCTTCTATCTTTTTTTCTTTTCTTGTACTTTATAGTTGACTTTCTAGAGAATGAACTCTATAAAGAGAAAATACCGTAGGGTGTGTTGGTGCATACTTGTAATCCCAGTACTTGGGAGGCTGAGACAGGAGGATTGCAGATTCTAAGCCAGTCTCAGCAACCTAGTGAGGCTCTCAGTAACTTAGGGAGACCATAATTCCAAATAAAAAATAAAATGGGTCAGGAGGTATTGCTCAGAGGGAGGACACCCCTGACTTCTTCAATCCCCTGCTCATGTGTGTGTGTGTGTGTGTGTGTGTGTGTGTGTGTGTGTGTGTATGATCATGTACACAGAACTCATTTATTCATTCAACCAGTGCTCGTTGGGTGCTAACTTCATGTCAAGTATTGAGTAGACATCTAGGACAGAAGAGTGAAACTACAGGCTCCAGACATTTTTCAATTCAGTTTTCTTTACCATCTGCAACCAGACTTGGAAAGACAAGAACTGATCCATCAGTTTGATCATCAAAGATTCCAGTATACTCATTAGACTTGGTATCAGACACAAGAAACAGGTATTTTAGAATCTGACCGTTTAAAAAAGATTTTCACCAGTCAGGAATAAAACCACATGATTTATGATTTAAGTAGAAAATTTAATTATCTAGAATGTCAACTTTTCTGAGGAGCACATCTGAGGTTGTCTTATCTATGGAGAGAGAGGGGGGGAGAAGAGGAGAGGAGAGGAGAGGAGAGGAGAGGAGAGGAGAGGAGAGGAGAGAAGGAACACAAAGCAAAATCCTGCATCAATTATCAGGAAGACATGGCAACTCTAGCCTATTGCCACTGTGAATTATAAGTGTGAGATTGAACACTTTCCACCAATAATTACCCAGAACCTGATCCATTCACTCATCTTCTATATCTCATTGTGTTGATATAAAGATCAGTAAAAAATGATATGCAAATAGAATTAACTAGACTGCAATCTTGTTATGATGGTCAAGAGCCTGGCAAATTTAAAATCTGGGCAATTGAAGCCAAATTTTAGAAAGAATTCCTTGATCTCCTATGAATAAGCATATGCTCAGTTTAGAAGGGTGATTTAATTTTAAGTACTTCCCTGAGATAGCAAGGCTTTTGTCTTAGCCCTCAAACCAAAGCAGTCTTCTTCACTGAGAATATACAGGGAGGGCAGATTCACTTTTTAGTTGTAAGAACTTGAATATTCTCCTGGCCACATCCAGATCACCATAGACCAGCCCCGCAAACAGATGCTATCCCAGTGCTCTGAAAACCATGGCATGGCATAGCTCACTCCTTGTTCCACTGTAGAAAGCCACATGGAGACAGATGGATCATGAGCTGATTATTAATTTGAATTTTTGCAAGGGTACAAAATGTGGAAGTAACTGTTTGGCTTTGTTTTCCTATTAATTGAAGCAACCAAGGTTTGTAGATTGTGGCTTTTATTGGTGAACTCACTCCCATTTGCACAGCGTGATAGCTGGATGTCTTTGCAAACCTGAAGTCTGCCTTATGCTTAAAGCTTTCCAAAGGCTGGGCTAGGAGAATATGCTCCTGTTGCTTTGTGGGAAATTGTTCCTCTATCTGTCATGATTTGCCCCCAACTTTCCCTGCTCAGGCATCCTAACTATGGATTCTAGACATTCTTTCTCTCTGACTCAAGCATTTTTGTTTTGTGTTTGAATTTTGGATCCTGTGGTCTTTGCTTTTCCTCCAGAGATTTGTTTTGGGTGTCTAATTGGAAAGCCCCTTTATTTCCCTTGTTTGGCATATAATCAGATCTCTGTTCCTCTTACATTGTTTCTCCCAGTTTGGAACTTAGCTTTAGCGCTTGGATTTTTGCTTTACAATTTCGTAAAAAAAAAAAAAATCAACCCTTCTAAGGAACACTACTGATAATCTTTTTACATTCCTTCTGCTTTTTGATACCTCAAGTGTTCAGAGATGTGTATGATATATACAAAACAACATTTTTTGTAATAAAAATGTGATCTCTGGCTGTTTGCCAATAGATGGGTGAAATCAAATTTGCTATATTGGCATGACAGTATATTAGATAGCATTAGCAATATGTTTAGAGATAAACATTTACTGACATTAAATACATCTATATCAAGCAAAAGATTTCAAAGCACTCCTCTATGACCAGTGTTCCATCTACTTATCTACATGATTTCTAACCATCTTTCTATTTCGTTAGAGCAAATAATGGTTACTTATGAGTGGTGGGAGAATGAGTATATTTTATTTTCTTCTTTATGCATAGATATATTTCTGAATTCCTAAGATGAGTATGTATTGATTTTTTAATAATAAAAAAGAAACAAAGGTTAAAAGAAAATAAGAAGACCCTTGGCCAGTGCAAGTCTTATGGGCACATTGGGCAATAAGTCTTGACTCATTCAGCATAGACAGTGGGTCCCATCCAATTCCCACCATGAACCTCTCAGGTTCCAGGTACTCTAAATACAATATCTGCCTTTACCTTTTGCCCACTGCATTATATGGAGTAGGTACTGAATTTAATTAAACTGAACACTTTCTCTAATTGCACTCTGCACCTCTATGCCAAATAAATGCTAACAATAAAATGCATCATTAAATCAATGGAAGACTTAAGTCCTTCATACCTATGGTAGATTTCAGTGTGGTCACTGAAATTCTTCAACACTCCTACATTCACATCCTATGCATGTGACTGCACAGTTCTTCCTCTGTAGACAACAGGCTTCTTCTCCATCCATTGATTTTAGGCTGGACTACATTTCTTACTTTTGCTAAATTAGCAACACAAGTTGAAGCTTGAAATATGCTTGCATGGTTCACTTCTCTTGAGTTTCTTTCATCCTCATGAGAATATAATGTCTTGGCTAGTTCACTGATTGGAGGAGGATGGGAAACACATGAAGATTTCAACTCAATCTATAATTTGAAGTTGTTTCCAGATGAATATAGATTGGATCAGCCAACCATTTACCTTGCCCCTATCTACCAATTCAACAACAGATACATGAGTGAGAATAAATAATTGTTGTTATAACCCATAGATTTTTAGGATGGTTTGTTATGTAGCATCAATATGGAATTAGCTAGCCAATACCAAATGTTTACTTGATGTTAATTTTTATATTAATAGGTGGGTATGAGCTACTAATAGAAATGGATAAAAGGTGTATAATTCCAAATACAGCAATGTTCTCATCATGGGAAATCAGTAATGAGTACATATTTCTGGGACATGGACAGGGCAGGTCTAATGTGTAACCACATGAAGGAACAGAGGAGCCTCTTGGAAACCAGTCAAGACATGGTGAACCACTGAGTTTTGATCACTGAAAGAGGACCAAATCTTAGCAGTGTATAGTGTCTAAATATGCTCTCCCTCTCAGCCTGAAGAGTCAGATTTGGGCCACTGAGAGAGAAGAAGAACACAAGGGAGTACAGGGGGTGACCAGAAGTAAGTGACAATATTTGTTTGGGAGCAGATATGAGACACCCTTTACAGTTCCCAAAGTTTTGAGCTAGAGTTCCTTATAAAAGATATACTTCATCAAAATTGTGATGAGACCCAGGGTGAAATGTGTTTTTATTGTCCTACAGGACTCCATGTCAGATGTTTCATTTGTCCTCTTGGTGAGCCAAGAGGAAACTCAAGTTTTCTGAATACTATCTCATGCCAACAAGTGGAGCTGAGGGCTTGCTGCATTTCTGCCAAGCTGCAGTATCATGATTGAGTTTACAACCAGTTCAAAATACACGAACATACATTCAAAAGAGTCCATCAAGTCAGGCATGGTCACAAATGCCTGTAATCCCAGTACTTGAGAGGCTGAAACAAGAGCATTACAGGTTTGAGGACAGCCTCAGACTGTTAGCAATCTAGCAAGACCCTGGGTCTTAGACAACATTCTCACTGCTATAATCCAAATTAATTGACCACACAACTTAGAGGAAAGAAGATATTGCTTAGAGTATTTTGGAGATTCCAGGTTTAGTCCATGTGAAGCTGGGGTCTGAATCTCAGGACATAGATGAGGGAAGCAGAGAGAGGAAAGGGAGCAAGGGGTCAGCTCTCACATCATAGAGACTTGAAGTAAGAGAGCGAGCAAGCAAGGAGATTCAAAGACAAAAGCATAATCCCAGCCAGGTGTGGTGGCGCACACTTGTAACCCCAGCATTTGGGAGGCTGAGACTAGAGGATCCGGGTTTGTGGCCAGCCTCAACTACCTAGAAAGACCATCTGCAACTTAGTGAGACCCTGTTTCAAAATAAAGAATAAAAAACAAAATAGGGCTGGGGGTGTAGGTCAGAGGTAGAATGCCCCTGAATTCAATCCCCAGTCCTGAAAAAAAAAATCTCGTAATCCCTAAGGCCACACCCCAGGGAGCCACCTTCTCTGGCCACACCCCCCTGCCTAGGTTACCGCCCAGTAAATTCAAATTTACATACTGATGAGATTGCACCCTCATGACTTTAATCACATCAACTCTGAACGTTAATACATGAGCTCTTCAGGGGACAGTCTATACCTAACTATAATACCCTGCTTCAAAACAAAAGCATAAAAAGTTCTGGAGGTGTGGCTGGGAAGTAGAATGCCCTTGGGGTCAATCCCCAGCACCACAAAAAAAGAGAGGGGGAGGGAGGGAGAGAGAGAGAGAGAGAGAGAGAGGGCGAGAAATTCGATCCAATGAAATTCTTTTTCAGTCTTTTTTCAACTTTTGCAATGAAAACTGCTGCTCACAAGACCCCAGTAACTCAAGAAATGAGGAGTAGCATGGAGTAGTCAGAGAGGGAAATCAAAGCGTCACCAAAGGTGTTCCACATCTGAGAAACATCAAGTTTAAAATAGAGGAAAATAGCTGCTGCTTTATTTCATAAATTAAAAACAGTCAGAGCTGCTCTTCTCTTTATTTTGAAACACTTTTTGTGAAATAGTGGCAGTATACTGATTTAGCATGCTTTAGTGGTTTCTATTGAACTTCTACTTCCAAAAAAAAAAAGCCATTTGCTTTCTGTAAGATTTGAATGGACATCAGTATGTGGACTCCCAAAATTAAAATGCTACCTAAACTCTGACCAGTAGTTTTAATATATATCAAACAACACACATTAATCCTTTTATAGTCATTTTGACCTATCCTGTCGGCATCTTAATCATTTTCTTGTTGTGCCAATATTGTTTGCATAAGAGTAGGTTTATAATTTATGTTTTTTATTAAAAGGTGTCTGTGGAAAAGAGATTTACCATGACTCTTCAGAAAATTATATTTTTAATCAGCTGTAGAAATTCATAGTATTTTCTACATATGGGGCAGCTTATTACAATGATCCAAGCAGACCAAAGCCAACAAATAATCTTGTCTGCCTATTGTTAATTCTCAGAAGAACAAACATATGTTTTGAACATCGTTACTGCTAAATTAGCAGAAGCAATCAGCCATCCTAGAAGAATGAAATAAAAATGCAGAGCACTATAGTATAATTACTATTTGCATTTAAATTGTGTGCTATACTTTTCTAACTCCATGTAGTAATAGTAAAGTCTAACATTTACTGAGTTCTTTCTGTGTGTCAGTGAGGAGATTATCTCAGCTACTCTTCATAACAACCCCATGATATAGATACAATTTTTATACCCATTTTGCATATGAAGAATCTAAGGTTCACAGAGACAGAATTTTTTGTCCCAAGTTGTAGAAGTACTCAGCAAAAGCAAAGATTCAAGCCTGGTGTCTTTGACACGATGACCATGCTCTTTGATATGCCTTTATTAGTAATCAGTTAATGTTTTGTTTAGACATTAAACTTGACATTACAGTGTTCAAATTTATCACTAACAAAAATTTCCTATAATTTTGAGTGAAATAACACTTCAGTACACACTTTATGAGTGGAATGTGAAAGGAGAAACAAATGTATATCTTAAAATATATCATTTATATTTTTCACCAAAATAATGATCATTGATATTCATAGTGGATCCCCAAAGGTTGCACTTTCTTTATTGATTAAATTAAAAAACTCTCTACATAGCAAGTACTATAGATTATTAGTATTTAAATTTACAAAATATCTGGTACTTGATTAATATGCAAAATTTATGGAATGAACATAGAGGTAAAACTGGAGGTTACATGCTATCATCATAAAGCCTGAAATACATTCATTTGTTCATTCACTTTATGAATATTTACATGTCTAATTGAGAGACAGAGAAACAAATAAATGTTGAAGTTCTTATGATAATAAGTACTAGAATGAATAATAATGGGTGCAAAGAGATAGCGATGGAGATAAGGTTGCAGTTTTGCCAGTTCAAGAAGTCTCTTATGTCAGTTTCTATCTAGGTCAATGCTGGAACAAGAGCAGAGCAGGATAAAGCTCAGTCTCAGTACTGCCCTCATCCAAGGTGGTAGAGGTGCCTTGGTTCATTAACAAACTACAGTATTAATTTCTCACTGTGAGTGGGTATGTAGCTACTAGCAGAATTCACAAGTCTTGCTCACAGAGAGTTTGCTAAGGGATTGGAAGAAATAAGATACTACACACATACACACAAATAAAAGTAAATGTACTATATGCACATACTAATGTAAAAGGGAAGAGCATGGCCTTTGCCCCTCTCTGGAAATGGAGATCAGGTAGAGCAGAGGTTGAGTTTGACTTTAAAATGGGGTGGAGTTTGATTTGTCAGAGCCAAGCTTGTCTCTCCTGGAAGACTGAGGGTCTGTTGTCTGTGTCTCTCTTGCAGGGATTATCTTCTCCTAGTGAACTGTCTATCATCATTTCCAGGGCTCTTGTGGCAGGCAGAGGCATAAGAGTTGTGATGAACCAGAGTCTTAGCCTAGTGGGGTTGCTCTTCCAGCCATGTGATCTTGGACATGGTGGCTAACCTCCCTGAGCCTTTGTTTTTCATTTGAATAAAAAGGTACAATAGTTGTTCCTTCTCCTTCTCAGGACTACCATGGGGTTTAAATGAGGCAAAAGAATGATTTGGGATTGTGTTTTGTGGACTGTAAAGTGTTATAAACTACTAGGAGTTGGCAGGCATTCTTTCCTAAGAGTAAGTAATGAGAAAGAGTAGCATCTTACATGGGTTTTTGAAGCCACCTAAACCAATTCTTGAATTTTATCAATTAAGGAAATCCAGGATCATGGGAGAGTTCATGCATATTGATGAGAACACACTAATTTTTGCTTGTTTGTTTGGTACTGGAGATTGAGACCAGGGGCATTCTACCTCTGAGCTATACCCTCAAAACTATTTTATTTTTTTATTTTCAAACTGTCTTGCTAGGTTGCTGAGGGTCTCGATGGGTTGCTGAGGCTTATCCTCCTGTCTCAGCCTTCCAAGTACCGAGATTAGGGGCGAGCCCCATCACATCCGGCAAGAACACACTATTAATTGGCATGCTAGTGTTTGTCTCAAGCTTCTGCATTCTCAGTGCTCTTCCTAATGCTCAGACTTGGTTGGACAATGGGATCCCACCAGCAATCAAGAAAAACTGTGGTGAAGGATGAAACCCAAGGCAACACCTCCTACTTTAACTGCAGACATGCAGTTTATTGTCCCAGCTAAAGCCTCACATTCTGTTTGCTCTAAAGCTGGTATTTCAGCCAGAGCCTGTGAGGTGTCACTACCTCCCACCCCAAGCACTTTCCATGTGGCAAGACAGTAAGACTTATAGCAGACTAAACTGAGAGAGTGTTACCTACTTAAACTGTTTTTCTGACTTAATAAGAATTTTTCATCTACAGCAAGCCATTTTAAAATATTGTCTATACACAAACAGTCACTCTGAATAATAGGCCTGCACACAGTAAATGTCACCTCTCTAAATCACAGGAGACCTCAGCAGCACAGCACAGGAGGCTCCATAACAGTTTAAACTTCAGCCTCCCATTTATTACGGATGTGTTTATAAATCTCAGAGGGCACTCTTCCTCCTCCTAGGAAATCCAAAAACGCTGCCGTTGTTTGTCAGGGTGACTTGTCCAGAATGTTGAAACCCCAGCCATCTCTCTTACACCAGATCCCATTTGGCTCCAAAGTGGGCCAGCCAAGGTTGATGTCAAAAAATGCCATTTTCTCATCTTTAATGACAAGAAAACTCTGTTCTAGAAAAAGTATATAGGACTTTGAAAACCAGGGGGAGGAGGGGCTTGAGAATGGATGTAGGAGCTTTCTTTCTTTCTTTTTTTTTTCCTTTACCTTGAATAAATGATCTTCTCTACAAAAGTGCTTTGAGTTTCTCACATGAGGGAAGCAAAAGACAGCTTACACAGCAATGGCATTGAAAAACTCCTCAGTCGCTCCCATCTGTCTTGGTTAGTATGAATACTTTAGCATTAAGTGGAGAAAAGGAGAATCCATCAATAGTTAATAACTGACCTTAAGATGGGAATTCAAAGTTCACCACAATTATACCCAAGTGTCAGAGAACACACATGGGACCCTATCAATATATTTGAGTACAAGAGCCTGGGATGGCAAATTTAAATACCATCAGAGAGAAGAACTGGGCATTATTTTTAATGAGAAAATATTGTTACCATGTTCATCAGCCCAGACTTAGACTCAGAGCCAAAATTATCAGTTAAGAATTATTGTGAAATAATAATAATTCAGCATAAACTCAAGCTGAAATTCTATTGTGTGGCTAGACTATAAACAAATTGTTTCTCAGATTAAGAGACAGACTGTATTTTATACGTGGAAATGAGATTAGGTGAAACATTAAAAGAAAATATGTTTGTGCAGAGATGCTCAACATGGGTTGTCATCAAGGAAAAGCAAATTAAAACCACAATGAGTTATCACTACACTGGAATGGCTAAAATTAAAAAGACCCTCAACACCAAAGGCAGCTAAACTGTTCTCATACACTGCTGGCGAGAATTAAAATGGTACAACCACTGTGGAGAACCATTTTTCAGTCTTTTAAAAAGTTAAACATACACATACCTTAGGACCCAACTATTTAATTTCTGAGTATTTATCTTAAAGAAATGAAATGTATACTTTATGAAAAGACTTATCCAGGTATGAATATAGCAGCTTTATTCATAACGGTAAAAAAATGGATAGAGCATAAATGTCCATCAAAGGGAGAAGTAAAAAACATCATGGCACATTCATACAGTAGAACACTAAGGAGTATCAAGAAATGAATCTCAGTTGCTGCAAGTACATGGACGAATGTCATAAACATTAATGTTGAACGAAATAAGCCAAACACAAAAGAGTACATACTGTATAATTCCACTTATATTAAGTTCAAGAACAGGAAAATCAGTCAATGGAAATAGAAATCAGCTCAGAAATCAGAATAGTGGTCTCTGTTTGAAGGAGAGAGAGAAAGAAAGAAAAGAGATAGAAGGAAACTTTTCAGGGAGGGAGGGGATGATGGTTGGTGTTGGTTACATGGATATGTATAGGCAAGTTACACTGTAGGCTTAACTTATATTCCTTTTGAAATATACATAAAATGTACATTAAATAAAAACAAAATGTATATGGAAATTGCTCAACTTGTTTAATTAAAGTATAACACACACATGTGTATGTGAAGAAATGTGAAGCTAATTGCCTACCTGGTGTCACTGTTATGAGCTTTTCTGCTCAGTGGTGGTCCAAAGAGCAGTACCAGCATCACCTGCTCACTAGGAGTGTTGAATCTCAGGTCCTAGCCCAAAGTCAGAATGTGCAATTTAGCAAGTCCAGAAAATCTTTACATATATTAAAGAAGCATGATCATAGTACCTATTTGCTTTTTAAAGAAAAATCACAGCACCCATTATGACTATTTCAGATAAAAGCAGTATTCTTTGGAAAAAGGATCTCACCTACCTATTAGGGCTGCTGTTAAAGAGCACGGTCCCATCATCCTTTGGCCAAGAAATGGGCATGTCCCTTATCTAAGCCAACCAGACTTTATGTCCCTAGACATAATCTTTGAACAGAGGGTATAAAACCCTGAAAGTCAGCTGCGACCACTCATTCAATGCCTGTGGCAGATGAAAACTGTGTGGTTATTGCTGCTTGCAACTTCCTCGCCTGTCTTGGATCTGTCCATGTTGGGTACCTGGTTCTTCATTCCTGAAAGTTAGTCAGGCTTAGATTCCATTGTTTGCAACCCAAATCTTTAACGAATGTTCTGTATTGGTTCATCCAAAATACTTAAGAATGTTAAGTGTAGTTTTTCATTGCATGGCAAAGAGTTGTTTGTGTTTGCCTTTAGACTAGAGAAAACTAATTTATGGGGTACCACAGGCAAGTCCAAAAGATTACATTAAAATCTACACCCATACCTTCCCATTTCACCAATATAACCCATAGAAGCTTTGAGTCCCAAAGGCAGGTTCTTCATAAAATAATTTTACTGGGTGAGGCCATTCATACTTCTCTGTATTTTGCTATATGTTCAACAAGGACCAGTGGAGAAAAAAAAATAAACAGTCAGTACACACTTGAAAAGTTAACCACCAAGAAGTAAAAGTAAAATTAATTGGGATCCATAGACTGGCAAGTTATTGTCTTGCCACATTTTAAAATAGTATTTCTGAGGATAATGTAACATTGCCTACACTTGGGGGAACAAAAGTCAGTCTTCTGATAAATGACTGAACACTGTGTAATAGAAGTCCACAGGTAACTCTTTACTTTTTTAAGTGTATACATAGACAATAAGAATCTTTTTGTACTAAAAAAACAGAAACTATAGAAACAAAATAAACTTTTTCATCCAAATGAATATTGGCAAAGAATAAAATAAACCTGCTATTTTAAAAAATCCAATAAACTTAGTAAAATTAATACTAATTTTACCAATTCAATGAAATTGGTAAAATCTAGTTGGTTTTTTGTTTTGTTTTGTTTTTTTGGAAACACAGATATACGGATGATTTTTTTTTTTTTTTTTTGTGGTACTGGGGATTGAACTCAGGGCCTTCTACCTCCAAGCTAGACCTCCAGCCCCATTTTTTATTCTTTATTTTGAAATAGGGTCTCACTAAGTTGCAGAGGGCCTCACTAAGTAGCTGAGGCTGACTGCAAACCAGAATCCTCCTGTCTCAGCCTCCTACGTACTGGGATTAAAGCGTAAGCCACCATGCCTAGCTCAGATGATTTTTGAAAACTTACTATACATTGTGAACTCATTAATTTTCAATTAAATATGACTCCATTTTTAACCTTCTATGAAAAATTATACATATTTTTTAAAAAATGAAACCCTCTATAAATGAGGGTTATTTTAAAAATGTAAATAAACTTCAAAGTTTGCACTGTAAGGGACTAGATTGTAGGGTTTGATTTTTTCAAGAATTGGGTTTCAGATTGGATGAGACTTCACACTGTCATCCAACACAAATGGTCCCAAGTAAAGAGGAATGATTTCTATCCACTGGAGGCCCTCTTCTGCAGGATCAAGCAGCAAGGTACAAAGTGATTTTAAATGAAAGAAAAAGGGATAAAATGGCAGATATGACTGATTTCTCTACCCCAAATCCATTCCTCTTTTCTTCTTTATTACTAGAACTTGCTTCGTTCTGAACCACAATGTGTCCAGGCAAAACACTCCATTTCTTAGACTCCCTCACAACTGTTGATGTCAATAAAAATATAAATAGAAGTCACTGGGTGGAGATTCCTGGAAAGTTCCTTAAAAAATGACTATAGATGATTCACTCTTTGGTTTCTGGTTTCTCTTTCTCATTCTGTACAGAACAAGCATATGTCAACTGAGGCCATCTTGAACAGTGAGGAGCCTTTGAGGCTTGGAACATTTTGAGGACCATACAACCCGGAAAGAGATGGGAAGCTCTCTTCTATGTGGTTCTCCTCTCTTAGGCATAGCTAAGTCTAATTCTAAATGATTCAGTTAGGTAAAAATAAGTGGCTATTTACATAGATTTATAAGTCTTCAACACTTCTTTTTGTTTTATCTCCCGATTTGGGGGTTTTACCCTTAGAATCATAAAATTTCAGACATGAAAGAAAATTCAGAGAACATTAGGCAAATCTTCCATAAAAAATTCAGTATCCCTCATCTGAAATGCTTGAGACAAGAAATGTTTTAAATTTTGGAATATTTGCATGTATCTATTGAGGTATCTTAAAGGTAAATCCTAATTCTAAACAGAAGATTCATTTATGTTTTATATATATCTCATAAATGTAAAGATAAATTTTATATGATATTAATAGTAGTTTTTTGCATGAAACAAAATTTCATGGCATAGAATGTTCCACTTGCTACATCATGTTGGCACTCCAAAAGTTCTGAATTTTGGAGCACTTCTGATTTTGGATTTTCAGATAAGGGATGCCTAACCTGTACTATAAGTTAAGAGGAAGTCCAGAGAGTTCCAATAATTTGCTCAAGACCCTGCCCAGAGTTATTTATCAAGTACCCATTATAATCAACATTTATCAAATACACATTGTTATGTCTGTCAGTGCAACACTTTCCAGTACCCAGGACATCAGTCTTCTTTCCAGGATACCTCTCATGCCTCTCAAAGCAATGCTTTCTCTTGTTTATATCTATAAAGAAGTATATATCTAATATATACTTTAATAATAAAAATACTAGAGAGAGAAGGTTGTCTTTTTAAGCTCCACTATACATCCCTATAATAAATGTGGGCTGACAGTGAGTCCACAATCATTTGTATTCTGTTCCTCTGCGTTTGTGTGTGTGTGTGTGTGTATGCCTGATCGCGCGTGCCCATGCATGCACTCACATAGTGTGTGCATTTCAAAGAGAGATAGTGGTAGTGTGAAAGCCATTTTTAGAGAAAGCATCTCAAACTGCTGAAGGAGAATGATGCCTGACAAGCATTCCTTTTATTGAATAATCCAGTTTACAAATGCTTCCAGACAGACAGAGGGGACTTGACTAGGTTAAAAATATGACAAGCACAACCAAGTCCCAGATGGGAAGTGTGCTCTGAATCATAAAGGTTAGGACAAGAAGCAATGCATCCTCCTCCATGAACTCAGCTATTCTAATCTACCCTCTGGTCTAGATATATACCACTCTCCTCTACAGCAAAATCCTTTTTTGGGGGGAAAAGAAGAGGGTTCAATTGCTCTAAGTACTTTGCAAGATCTGCTACTTGAGCATGTGAGAGCTTCAGAAGCCCTGCGGCCTGGGTGCAGACTGACAGCTGAGAGTAAATCATGAGAGCAGTTGGGGAAAAGGCACTTGAGTAGCCAACTTGCCTATTTCATAGATCCTTACAAGGAATATAGGCATGCTGGGGCATTTTTGTCTTAGCAATTACTACTGAGATTCACCATTGCAGCGCTCCATGGGGATTTGCTGAAAAGGTTAATAGCATCTATCAGATTTACAGGGTACAACAAGGAAGATGGCACATTCCCCCAGTGTGGGGTGTAATGTCACCTATGTGGGCTGAGCAGTCCACATTCATTACCATTCATTGGCCAAATGGCCTGGGTTTTAACCAGCCTTGGAATGTAATCTGTCAACAGATGAGCATTCATAGCACAAAAAGTAGCACCGGAGAGTCAAAGAGAGAAGACAACAGGACTGGCAGATTTTGCTCTCAGCCTGATGGACCTTCTAAGAAAGTTAGGACCGCTCATGCCTGCAGTGAAAAGTTGAGACACTGTAAAACCAAAGTGAAAATAAGCATCCAGACATTGTAGTATGACTCTCCTTAAAATAACTACATTAACTCACCCACAGGCATCCTCCTCTAGCTTTGCATAGAACTGTTGATTCCCATCCACTCCTTCCTACAGAATTTTCAAAAAGCTGTTTAGATTTGTGTAAATATGTGACTATAATTGGCTTTCCAATTTCACAGCTTATCAAAGGCAGAAAGGGGGGTTCACCGACATTTCAAAGACAATAAGCACATTTGATGCAATGGTCTATGATTCTCCCCAATGTTTTTAACCCGCAATTGGAGAAACAGATGGTTAGATTTTCTAGGAAGCTTAAAACAGAAGCTGAGCTAATACAAAACTGCTCAGCTCTCAGACGGGGCAAATCCATTCTGTCGCCTTTTTTTTTTTTTTTTTTTTTTCCCAAAATCACAACCCATCATAGGAAGGATTTAGCTTCACAAAAAGATATTTACCAGGAAGGTTTCTAGAGAAGAGAAGGACATGCTTTGTTAAACCAGATGCATTTTATTTTTTCTGGAACCAAGATTTATGAAAGCAGTATGCTCATATTTCTCCATATACAGTAATTGGAACTCATTATGCTAATTGTATTTCCATTATCACTAATTAACAATCAGAGTGACCTGGCCCATAGTCTAATTTGTCTTTAATCTGTTTTTGTAAAGGGAGTTTTACCCTGTAATTTCAAGGTGATAATTCTATTCAGTGCAACTTTATGAATTGCCCAAGGTAACACTTTTGGTACTCAGTGCAACTCAACCCTTGCAATTGTTTGGGATGAAATGGGAAAGCAAATGGATGGACCTACGTACCCTCTCCTCTCACTGATTAGCCTATGACATCATGAGAGCATATTTCATGATTCTTGACTGGACCAGTCAAAGCAATGGGATTGCCACTCATACTCAAACCCCAGCTCTTAACAATTAAAAAAAAATGCAGTACTTAATCTAAGAAACAGTTGACATTTACTGTCATTGAGAAGGAAAATGAGTGTTTCAAGTACCTCCTAATGATTATTTAACATCTTCCAAATATTCCCATGTGACAAATCTCTTGTAAAGAGAGAAATGAGAGGTTTGGATTACCAAGAAATCTGCTTCTCAGAAGAGTGAGGTATCAAAGGGAGGGATGAGACACATCTGTGGCATTCCCTCTCCAAGTAGATGTTTATTATTTGCTGGGCAAACTTGTAGTAGTGAGATGGTATGGGAAGGAAGGAGCTAGATTTGGAGCCCAAGGATTTGAGTTCAAGTAAAATTTCAGTGTTTAATAGAAAACATCACTTTCTCTGAACTTGTTTTTTTATCATTTTAATTGAGATAATGCATTTGAGGAAAGCCTTTGAGGCAGCATTGAGCAGTAGTTAAGAATGAAAACTACAATAAACAAACTTGAATATTTTAATCTGATTTTGAGTGGTAACTCTTTTCTCTGGAAGCCGTCAGTGCATTCTTTTAACCTAAAATTCCCTGACACAGAAAGGGACAGTTGGCTATTCAGTGTCTCTTGTTTTCTAAGTTCTACATGTATAATATTATTTATTATATGACTGGATTTTATATTTCCTCAAAAAAAAAAAAAGTGAAGGCTCAGAAGTCAGACTGAGTTTAAATGTAGATTCTGCTACAAATTAGCCGGTGGCCTTAGGGAAAGTCAGTATTTTTTTTAGTGGGTATAAATAATAAAAGTTCATAATAGTTTTTTTTCTGCATAGAGCTATTCTGAGATGAAACTAAAGATTAATGCATACACAGCACTTTCCCCAGTCCCTTGCCCATGGTAAGTATATAACAAATGCTAGCTCAAATGTCAGAAAAGTGGTCACAAGAACACACTTGATAAACATGGGCACATCCTACAGGAAGGTGACAGTCACCAATTATGGAGGGGCTTTGTTTCATTCTGAGAACTGAAAGGAAATATTGTCACCTTTGTGAGGAAAAGGCTTCTATTGGACAGGATGGAGAATAATACTAGGAGGGAGGGACAAAGGAGACAGCACCGTGAATACTGCATATAAGAAATTAATTTTAGAAAATATGCCTCTACTTATTCTAAGAAACTTGAGAAATTTCAGATGGCAGCATCTGATCTCCCTTCTTATATGCTGACTTCTAATCTGAGTAAGCAGCCCCCAGTGGCCTCTAGTCCTGTGGCTCCCACCAGAACAAGCTTCTCAGCCTAATTGGTCTGATTTCCCTTATGTGTCTTTCAGAATGCCTCTACAGTCAGCAATTTTGAAGTCTCTGCAGAAAGAGAAAGACAGATGGAAGGAAGGAAGGAAGGAAGGAAGGAAGGAAGGAAGGAAGGAAGGAAGGAAGGAAGGAAGGAAGGAAGGTCTTTGTGATACCCCAACCCACTGCCACCCCACCCTCTGCCAACATTTGAGAATCAGTTGGATCATCATGCCTCTTCTTCCACAGAACACATAATTTTCATAGTCTCAGGGAGCCTTCTTTCTTATTTTGGCCTCTTCTGCTTGATAGGCACATTTTTCTGACATTCTCAGAGTCAGATAAAAGTGTAGCTCTATAGCATACTCTGAACACACACGCGCATGCACACACACACACACACACACACACACACACACACACACACACACACACACAGCTATTTGGTTTTCTTTGTCCAAAGCATAAATCACAGGGTATCACCTAATCCAAAATAATCTTAATCAATGCTTCACCGTCTGGCTTTCCATAACAATTCTAAATCCCCGTTGATGTTTTCCATCTTCCCTTCTGTTAGACCAGATGGTGCATGTTCTAGTCTCTTTATTATATTTTTCTGACCATGATACTCTGTCCAAAGATCCTTGTAGGAAACCCCCATTCAGTCAGCAGCAGCAGCCCTGTCCTGACCGTTATACATCCTACTGGTTCAGGCAGCCTAAACCAATGACTATCCTTCTCAGAACCCGAGCTTTCTTCCAAAGTCACTTTCTGGCTAGTCTATATTTATTTAATACCACAACCACTTTGATCTTCTCCTATCCAATGTAAGTTTTCTTTTCCAGGTAAAAACAGAGTCCAACTGGGTATGGCCTGACACTTTCTCACAAAGAGGGTTTGCAACCAGCAACCACCCCAAACCAAAATGTCTCCTTTCCTATTGTGTTAGGAAAGGGAAAAGAGTCGTCATGCCTCTGTACTGAACAACCTAGACAACCGTTTTCTATTAATTTCTCTGTATGAGCTGCAATGTGCATTTTTAAAAAATCTTAAAATAACTGACATAATCGAACATCAGTGACACAGTGACTTGAAAAAATGATGACCTCGAGTCACTTAAATCTGTAGATCATTTTAAATTAGCAGTCATTAAACCTATTCTTTTCCTGCTCTGTGTGTGCTTAAAACAGTCGGCACCAAATTCATTCTCAGACAGTAACATCCTCTCTACAGAAATTATTTTAAAAATCATATCCCCCAAACAGGCTGGTTCTCCAGACTTCATCTGATCTCCCCCCAAATCACAAATTCATATCATACAATGAGTTGAAAATATAACAGATAGAGAGAGATGAAAGAAAGCATCAGTCATTGAGTACAGAGAGATGCTAGCATTGTACCATTTTTCTGTGGTATCTGACAGAACTGAAAATCACAGCACGGAAAGATCTTATCAGAAAGGATTTTCAATTTGTTGTTTAGGAAGATAGATTTGCAAGTATCCTCTTTATCCTTAATGACTATGGAATGTAAATAATCTTGTGATAACAATATTTCATGTAAATTTTATCTCTGGATGAGGTTCATTTCCTTTTAGCCAATTTCTCTTCTCTCTCTCTCTCTCCTTTTTTCCTGGTGTGGTGATGAGGCATAGTATGTGTCTGGACCTTTGGTTAAAATACAGCCTAATAAATGCAAAGATTTGCTTGCTATGGGCCATCTTACCATAGGACACACTGACTGTTTTGCCTAACCAGAAGTGTCTTTTGTGTTTCCAGTCTGGCGTGTAAAGGGTTTCCTAAAACATGCACATACCATGTTTTGAATCTGAAAGCATCTTCCAAACTTCAAAGAAGTATAGCCATTAGGCTATGTTTAGGACCTCCCATTTTTCACTTAACTGCAGGTCCATAACTTGTTTACAGAAGGAAAAATAACAATCAGGTTCTTTTTTGTTGTTTTCTTGCAGAAATGTAGGCCAAGATGATAGAATGCAAATTTTATCCCCAGCACTGTATCAATAGAAGCTAAGATGGTTAACTTTCTCTCTGAACTTTAGTGAAGACTTGACACAATTCTTATTTTACTAGTAAGGTTGCTAGGATTTGGGACACTTTTAGCTCCTCCTTTTCTATTCAAGAGGAGGAATAGAAATGTCTCCTGCTGCAATTGCTGATTGTATTAGTGTTTCCATTTGCATGCTGTCCTGTGATTTGCATGTGAGGGCAGCCAAAAGGTCTTAGAATCTTTTCCCTATAAAACCATTTCCTTGCTGATAAGGCTTCCGATAAGGAGGGCTGAGGAAAATGGGTCAGACTGAATTTCTAAAAGTGTGCAAAGAAATATCTTCCAGATTGAGCAATATATCTTAGGCTTTAATAACACATCAAAAGTCTTCAAGTTTTTCTCAAACCATGAAAGAGAAAAATCCCAGATTTCTCTCTTTTCTCTAGCTCTTCCCGATGTCCGAACCTGGCCTTTATCTTACACAAAGTTCATGGTCTTGCACCTAATTTCAGTAGAAACTCCTTCAAGGGGTATTGACTATCCTTCATTATTTTCTGCACTCCACAAAGTGTTACTAGATAGCATCTCTCTTCCATGACAATTTTATATACTTCTCTCTGTATCATTCCAGATAGAATGAAAAACTAATTTAGTCAAGACTTCAAAATGTTTTTTTAGTATGGTCTCCACATTGCTTTTAGAATTCCAGATCTTTTACACATTTTATTCTTGTCTCAAGCAGACAGCAAAACTGAGTTAAGTAATTTAGCCAGAACCTGTTTTTGCAAATCGCGCAGTGGGTCCTAATGTTCTGTTTACTATATTCCTTTGGAATGTTGTTTTTTTTGAGAGGGTTTCAGACCCTCTCTGTCACGCACACCACCTACCAAACATGAGCCTCCAAATTTGGAAGCAGCATGAACGTTAGGGTCTTCTGTGGGAAATTCATGGAATGGTGTGTGATATGTTTCTGACCAGGATGGGTGAGTTTAAGACCATTCAACGTGTTAGTTAGCACTAACTTATTTGTGCCTCATGAATGCCGGTATCCATTTCATTCTTTCATTCATGTATTTGCTGATTAAATATTTATGAAATATCTCTATTTGATAATCCTTTGTAGGCTCTTAGGATGCGGCATGATTAAGATACAGTTAGTGCCCCAAAGGACACTATTTAAATAAAGAGACCACACCTAAATGAGCAAATGTAGGTTTATGAGAGCAGGGACTTTGTCAGTCTTAATAAATAGCTGTCACAGTGCCTAGATGTGCCTGGCACATCAAAGACATTCAGTGACTAAATGTTGAATAAACCAATGACTAATAGGGCATAAGAATGGCACAGGCTTAGTCTGCCTTTTCACTGTTACATCTCTCGCACCTCAAACAGTGCTTAGTTCATAAAAGGAATTTAATAAATATTTAGAACTAGCCATGGGACTGACATATGTGTCCGGTGGATGATGATGATAACGATAATAGAGAAAATACATGGGCACTTACTCTGTGCCAGTACTTGTCTGGAAAAAGAAAATGCTTGAATCCTCACCAATCCTAAGAGGCAGAAACTATTACTCTCCCTGTTATCAGATGCGGAAGTTAAGTAACTCACACAAAGCACATGGCTAGTATTTTTGGAGCTGAGATTTAAAAGCAAAGTGTCTGCTTGCAGAACACACCCTCTTAAACACTCTGCTCTCATGCCCAGGGCACATTTGCTTAATTGCTTTGGCTTTAACTGCAGCCAGTTTTGAAAGCCTTGAATAACAGCTAACTAACTTGAATGTTATTTTTCTTTTTTTTTCCCCTACTATTTTTTTAAGGTACTAGGGGTAGGACCCCAGGGACTGAGCTGCACCACCAGCCCTTTTTATTTATTTATTTAAGTTTTACTTTGAAACAAGGTCTCACTAAGTTGCAGAGGCTGGCCTCAAAATTGTAATCCTCCTGTCTCAGCCTCCCAGGTCCTAGGATTACAGGCATAGGTCACCATATCTGGTTCCCCTATACTATTATGGATGTGTTACTCGTATTTCTCCAGTGTTTTACAATTTTAACATATATTACAGAAGGGGAAAAAAAATAAAATCAAAACAAAACAGAAAAAAAAAAAAACCAACAAAGAACAAGTGAGGTCCTGGAAGATGATCTTGGTCACAAGGACTTCCCTGAACCAAGGTGCTGGTTGTAGAAGTACAAATAATGTCCTCGGTGACAACCGGAGATTGCTTAGTTATGCACAGTGAGGAGGCAGAGGCCACGCCAGTGGTGTCAGCGTGCCTGAATAAAGGTCTAGAGGAACCATTGATGGAAATTTTGAAATTGCCCCATATGATGGAGCTTGGTGATAGACAGGATAAGCAAAGTTTTAAACATGTTGACTTAAAAGCAGGAGTCAGCAAGCTACAATCCTTGGACCAGGTCAGGCTCACCACCTATTTTTGTAAATAAAGTTTTACTGAAATACAGCAACTCCCAGTGTTTACGGATCCTTCTTGGTACCTCTCCAGTTACAACAGTATCATACAGTGGTGCAACAAAGACCACATGACCTGCAGGCCTCCAATATTATCTCTGCTCAAAGGCAGTGATTACATTCTGACAGTCTGTTAGAAATGCTATCTCGGATCACATGTGCACGTCCTCTATATTTTCTTCAAAGAATGCAAGTATGTTTCTAAATGTTCAATTAATTAATCAATGTTGCTGAACTCTGAAACTGAGATAGACACGCTTTCAAAACAAATCCCCTGATACATAAATTATGCATACATCAACGTAACCTAGGCAGGGTCCCAAAGCACCCACCCATAATTGAATCAATTTAGTTCATTAAAACTCAAAAATATTTACTTAACACTGTTCTTAAGGCTAAATGGGCAGTGATAAAACCAAAGTGGTACTGGATGGGTGAAATGAAGATAAGGTTCAGAGTTTTAACCTGGCTGAGACGTTAAACTGGTAGAAACAAGACATTCCACCAAATAATGCCCATTTTCCTTATGCTATCCTGTTCTCTGTTTCTTCTCCTCTTTCCTCTTACCCTATCCCCTAAGGTCACCTTTGAATCCCTCCTCCTCTGCTGAATGAAGTGGACTGAAGATAGCACTTCTGTGGGAGGACAATGACTCACACTCTGGCTCTTTTCTCTCTTTCCAGATGCTCCCAGGTGTTAAGCCATTTAGTTTTCCTGACATTCTTTGCTTCTTGTCTTAAGTAGTAATAATTGCCTACAAGTGGAATGGCAGAAAGATGGCTATGTTCTCTCCAGAGCTCATTTCCAGGCCTAAGATCTCCATTTCCAAGGCTCTAGACTCATTTGGATACCTCAGTTCCTGACTCCTTTTGGAATGTTATCTGTACATGACTCTCTTGTGTCTAGAGGGTTAACTGTGTCCCCTGCAAAGACCTGGAACTTTATTTGGAATAAGGATCTTTTCAGATATAATTAAATTAAGGGTCTCAAGATGAGTTTGCCCAAGATTAGGGTGAGGCCTAAAGCCAATTATGGGTGATCAAAGAAGAGACAGAAAAAAGACACAGGCAGACACAGGGAGGAAGGCCCTATGAAGATGGGGGCAAAGCTAAAGTGATATATCTACAAGCCATTCAACATTAGGATTATCCACAGCCACCATGGCTGGTTAGAGAGGCATGGAACAAATTCTCCCTCAGAGCCTACAAAAAGAAACTGACCCTGCCAAACACCTTGGTTTGTGACTTCTGGTTTCCAGAAACAAGAAAGAATAAATTTCTGTCACTTTAAGCCACCCAATTTATGGTAATTTCTTAAAGCAAGGAAATCAATATACCTTATTAAATAATTTCAGTTTTCTAATTCTCCATGCCATTGAAAATCAGGGTGGTTGCTATCTGCTTTATTCTTTTTTCCTGCCTTATAAATTGCTGTAATGTTTAGGGATATTTTATAAGGGGATTCTTTGTTAAGATAAGTCATAGAACTTAAGGGAATACAATTTAACTGAAGATTTTCTTTTTTTGTTTGTTTGTTTTTAAATTTAATGCTATTTCTTCATCTGGTAAAAGATACATTTTTGTTAGCTGAAAATTTGTTTTTAGAAAACATATCCGAAGAGCTTCTATTAGAGGCTTATAGACCTACATACCAAAAAATTAGCTGTGAACCAAGATATAAAAGGTTTTCAAAATCCCCTTTCAATATACACTTGCTTTTCCATACAATTAATGTCATCTTCTTTGCCTCTCAACTCTAAAACCACATGATTCTCTGTGTTCAGACAATTTTTCCACATTGGATTAGGGCTTTAAAATAAGATATCTTCCTTTTCAAAAAAGTGGCTGAATGGCTTTATTTTGGAATTTAGAATGCCTAGCATTTATAAATGTTAACTCACATTTATTAGTGAGATTTCATCAATTACATAATGGCTTCCTAAATGTCACTACTGTGTTTTACTCCCAAAGTAACTTCATACTATATGCTTAGGAAAATATCATATAATTATAAAGTAATTCTGGGTTCTACTATATTACTTAGTAATTAAACTTAATATTGTAGTTCCAATAGCGATTACTATGAAAGCTCATTATAAAAGGAAGAAATAGTCACATATGTATCCTTAATTATATCTGCCACAATAGAAGTTAATGTTAATTGAAGTGATTCATAGCTATTATAGCGACTCAATTAAAAAGTATATACTAGTAGTGATAGTCAACCTTCAAAAGAATGAAGTGTCAAACAGTACCAGAAAACTTAAAGGGGAGTCACCTCAAATGAATTGTTTTGTTTTCTTTACTTAGGAAATTTTTCCAACATACCCCTTAAGTTTATTCATCCTTATCTCCCCGGAATCGAGGATTAGATGCTACAGTTGGACACATGGTTGTAATCCCAGTACTTGGGAGGCTAAAAGAGGAGAATCAGAGGTTTGAAGCCAGTGCATGGCAATTTAGTGTGAATTTGTTTCAATAAAAAAAAAAGAGGAATGGGAATGCAGCTCAGAGGTAGAACACCCCTAGGTCGAATCGTCAGTACCACAAAGTAAATAAATAATAAAATTAGATTATTTGCTCCATCTAAAATTATTCATAAATGGATTGTGAAATTCTAAATTAATGTTCTTAATATCACTGACCCTTGTGGTGATATGATATGAGGGCTCTTGCCCTTTCCTTAGTAAAGTATATGTAAATATAAAGATTTGTAAACATATTCAGTACCACCTGAAGCCCCTTATGACACTCAAGTTAGGACCAGTGATGCTGTGACTTCACTTAAAATAGTGTACTCCAGGTTCATCTGTGCTACTGCAAATGGCAGGCTTTCATCCTCTTTTTATGACTGAGTTTTATTCCATTTGGTATATATACCACATTTTTTTTTATCCATTCATCTGATGATGGACATTCTAACAATACTATGTGATGTATTTCAAAATTGCTAGAAGAAAAGATTTTGAGTGTTCCCATAAGAAACAAATGATAAATGTTTGAGGTCCTACATATGCTAAATATCCTGATTTGATAAGTGTACAATGTATACACCTACGGACCATCACACTATACCCCATAAGTATATGCACTAGATATCAATTAAAAACAAAATAAAATGAAAAAAAAAAGAATTGTGACTCCGGAGAGGAGTAGCATTTTTTGAACTTAGTGTACTATCTACCACTATCTACTTGGGACCAGGGATAATAATATATTGTTTGTCTAGTTTTTCCTTTCTCCACTATTGAAAAATATATAGAAATTTAAATCATTATTTCCACATATAGAAATTTAAATCATTATTTCACTCATAACTTATTTTGTGTCACAATGCCTTTTAAATTAACCAGCATGGGAAATTATATAAAGTTCATCCATTTAATAGGTGATAACAACAGCGTAAATTTGTAAACACAGTTATATAGCCTATTGAAAAAGCAAGTGTGAGATAGAAAAAATATGGGTTCACAGGAAATATTTGCCCATATTTTTGAAATCTGGTTCTTCACACATTCCTAACCACAGATATTATTTATTTGTAAGATGTCACTACTGTTCAGCCATCACCCAAAATGATGGGTCTGTACAAATGCCAGGGGCATGCAGAGTCCTGGGTTAGAGACAGGGTAGATATAGGAAATGCCAGGAAGATTCTGCCCTGGAAAGCTCCCTATCTCACCAAAGACACTATGACAATGCTCAGGAAATTCCACACAACAATATGAAAGTGCAGAATTATAAGACTCCTGGAAGGCAGAGGAAGAGCAAGGTGAGGTGAAGGTGAGAATAGCTGGTAAACTTCGGAGTCAAGACTGCACAGGAATATAGTCCACTCCAGGGTTCCCTTCTTTGTTTCAATGTACACATTAGAATGTGAATATGAGCCAGGCATGGTGATGCGTGCCTATAATCCCAGTACTTGGGAGGCTGAGATAGGAGGACCACAGGTTAGCAAGATCCTGTTTGAAAATAAAGATAAAATAGGGCTGGAGTATAACTCAGAGGTAGAACTCCCTGGGTTTAATCCCTAGTAACACATATACATTCATACACACACACACACACACACACACACACACACACACACACACACACGAGTACAGACAAGAACAAAATGATTCAAAAGTCCAACTGAGATCTGAAACACAAAATCTTAAAGTCTAAGGAGATAGGGTATTGGTTCAGAAGACCTGAAAATATTATATATTTTGGAATTTCTCTGTGGACCTAAATAGCTGGAACCTCAAAGCCCTTTTTACAATCTCTCTCTCTCTCTTTCTTTCTCTCTACTATCTTTGTCTGACTGAATGTAGCCTTAACATAAGTTCCGAGAGAGTTAACCAAGAACAGAACACACCTGCCATGTTATTCATTCTATCAACAGGGGATTTATTCTCAGTCCCCATCCCTCAGCCTTACAGTTCACTTCCTGCATCTTTCCTAATCTACATAATCACTTGTCAAGATGAATGATTTCTATCTGCTTGTCAACGTTGCTGTTTTTTTAACATTACCTGTGAAATTGGTTTAACATATTTTAACTGACATATTTTTCTATGCAACTGGATACCAAGGATGGATATATTTGATAGTCATTTCTCTCCCCCCTCCCAAAATGAGTTCAGTGCTCATGAAATGAACTGAATTTCCCAGGAGAATTAAATTCATTACATTCTTGCCTCACAGTCACAGGTGATACCTGTATGCACATATACCCCAACTCAAACTCCTTCATCATACCTAGGAATCTGTTCTGAAAAGGGAAAGTCTGTTCCCACTGATAGGTGTTCTGCCTCAGATGTCTCTTCATCCCCAAGTGAAACACTTTGTAAAGCCCTCCAGCTACTACTACTACTACTACTACACACTACACACACACACACACACCTACTTGAAGTAAGTAAATTCTCATAAAAATGTTAATAGTCATCTCTTAAACCAGTGTTGAGTCATTGAGCTTTGGGCTTTAAAGTCAAATCCAGAGACCCCTTGTTGGCATATGACAATGAGAGATTTATGTGTTACTGGAGTTGAAAGCATAGACCAAGTTCAAATATATCTATTTTCTATTCTCATTTTGCAATTCTTGAAGCCATTGTTTTGTTGGTGTTTCTGTTTTCACGCTACCTTCACATTCTGATATACTCTGGTGGAATTCCCAAAAGCCTAAAAAATAAAAACAGAACAAAACCAAATAACCATGAAAATAAATGGTAGCTAGTAGAAGCAACTCTGTTTGCTCCTTCACCAACATTAGTCAATATCTTCCTCCAATGTTAGCCTACCCTGCCCCTTAGAAATGACACAGGGAATCTGAGAAAGGAATCTAGAGAAATTATGCAAGTAGCTCCTCTCATTCCACTGGATAAAAACCAGATTTGGGTGTTTGGGTAGGTACTAGATAGACAGGCCATATTTTCTAAAACTGACCTCAGAGAAATACACCCGGTTTTTATATGGATAAGAAGAAATTCCCATCTGTTTTTACATTGTCAAGTTAGAGTGGATAATTCAAAATTATTTCTCATTCTCCTCTGGCCATTTTTATAGTTTGGATCTGAAATATCCCTCAAAAGCTCATAGGTTGAAAGCATGGTCCCCAGTGCAGCAAGATTTAGAGGTGGGGCTTGGATTATGAAAGTTCTGACCTCATTAGTGGCTTAATTCATCAGACAGATTAATTGATGACTAAATAGACTGGGAGGTGGGACCTTGTTGGAGGAAGAAGGTCACCAGAAGAATGTCCTTGAAGGGGATCCCTTTCTCTCTAATTCTTTCTCTCTCTCTCTGCTTCCTGGCTGCATGAGCTGAACAACTTTCTTCAACTATGCCCTTCTGCCATGATGTTCTGCCTTACTTTAGCCCCAGAGTAAGGGATTCAGCCATCAATGGACTGAGTTCTCTAAAATCATAAGCACAAATAAACTTTTCTTCTAAATTGTTCTTGTTGGGTATTTTGGTAACAACAAACAGACAAACAAACAAAAAGCTGACTAATACAACCATTGATTCAATTATGACCCCAAATCATCTATACTGTGGTAGAAAGTTTCTAGACAATCAATACTCATTAACACTTAGCTGGAGTCAGCCAGAGTTCTGAGCACTGTAGGTAGAGTAGGGGACATCATGGGTGGAGTCTAGGAGGGCCAAACCAGATGAATAGTGAGACTAATTTAGCAACCAAATTGGCTCCCTGAAAAACCAATGGTCTTGGTTCCCAAGTCCAAGAAAACAAGTTCTTAAGACACTTTTGTCTGCCTTAACAATTTTTCTATGCATAGAAGTTTGTGGCTTGCTGAGATAAAATTGCTTTGTTACATATCTTCCCTTATCTCAGAAAATCTACACCAACCTGCACATTATAAGTTCTTTATGTCTTGGTCACTTAAATATTCTCTAATTTAAGTTTAAATAGGCAATTATTTCACTTGGTTCAAATTTATTTTAAGTGTTTACTAAAATGCTTCCCTTCCATACAATCCACTCAATGCTTCCCTATCTACTAGTAGCTTAAGACTTCTTTCCTCATTGAATGATTTTGACACTCTGGTCAAATATTAATTGGTCATGATAAATGGGTTTATTTCTGGACTCTCAACTATATTTTATTGGTCTATATGTTTATACCAATACTAAACTGTTTTGTTTATTTTAATTTTATAGATGTTTGAGAATTGAGAAGTATGAGTTCTTTAAATTGTTCTTCTTTTGTCTTTTTTTTTTTTTTTTTTAGCTATTTAGCCCCCCTCCCCCCCGGCCGTGATTCCATGTAAATTTGAAAATCACCTTTTCTATTGGAATTTGCATATGGCTTCCACTGACTCTATAGATTGCTTTGGGAAATATCTCCATCTTAATATTAAGTCTTCCTTTCCATGAATAGAGGACATTTCCATTTATTTAGTTCTTCTATAATTTCTTTCATTATTATTGCATTAGTTTTCCATTGCTGTAACAAATATTTGATAGAAACAATTTCCAGGGAAGAAAATATTTCTTTTGGCTCATGATTTGAAAGGTTTCAGTCCATCATCAGCTGGGCCAGTCTATCCTCACATTTCTTTTCCTTCTCAGTTTTAATTGGTGTTCATTCTTTTCATATGAACTTTACAATCAGAGTATCATATTTTTAAAACTCTCTTTGGTTTTTATTGAGATCACATTAAATTTAGAAATTATCTTAAGGGAAATTTACATCTTTGTGATGTTGAGTGCCTTTCTGTTTGTTCAAGTCTTCTATTGAGTCTATTTATAATACTTAAAATGTTTCTTTGTTTAGAGCTGAATAGTTTATTGTTCTGTGTATTCCTCAGTATTTTAGCTTACTCATTAGTCTTATAAATGGATAATTTTTTCATGACATCTTCTAAACAGTTCTTGTTTGAAATTAGTCTAATTCATGAGAGCTGCAATGAGTATCTATTCTCAAGAAAGGATGGGCAAATAAGTGCTATCTCTTTTCACCTTTCCCATAATGACATATCCTAAATTATAATTTCTTGTCACTATTATAAAGTCTACATTTTATCAAAATTATAATTTATGCTCTAGATTTTTCTTGATAAATGAAAACATTGAAGTAAAAATGTTCCTTACTATCTGGATGTTGTATATTATTTAAATTTAGCATTAATGTATATATCTAATTTTTGTACATGTGAATATACATTGTGAAAGTATATATGTGTACATATATGCTCATACACAACACTATAATACATTTCTGGAGTGAAAGTATCTTTGAATTAATGTTCTTTTAGTTTGTTTTGATAGACATATAATATGTCACCTCAACATCACATTTGTGGAGCAAGAATTGTTTTGGAATGACTTAGAAGCTTGAAACATGATGACTCTACTCAGCAGTATATTTCAACACCAGTTGTCTTTTATTGGTATATCAGTTCATGGTACAAACTAGATACTTTCTGACTCTCAAAGAAATGGCTATTTTGTGTCATTCATTCCTGTACTCTTTGTGAGGCATTTTATTTATTCTTTTTCTGAGTAATGTCAGCTTTAATTCATATTCTTGAAAATACGGAAGACTTTCTTGAGCAATGAGAAAATCAGCAAAATAATTATTAGCACTTATATTTCAGAAAATATTTGCTTGCCACCTTTGACTTTGCATCGCATACAAAATTTGGAACATAGGAATTCAGCATGGCTATCTAACAAAGAAAACTTTTAATTTCTTCTTCCTTCTTTCCTCCTCTCTCTCTCTCTCTCTCCTTCTCTCTCTCTCTCTCTCTCTCTCTCTCTCTCTCTCTCTCTCTCTCTCTTTCTTTTTTGGTACTGGAGATTTCACTCAGGGGTTTTCTACCTCCAAGCTACATCCCTATCCCTTTCTATTTTCTGTTTTGAAACAGAGTTGTGCTAAGTTGCTGAGTGTCTCTGCAAGTTGCTGAGGCTGGGCTCAAACCTTCAAAATACTGAGATTACAGATGTGTACTACCATACCCAGAAAAAAAGTTTTTATTTACTTACTTGTTTATTTATTTATTTATTTATGTTCACTGAATCAACTCAGAGGTGGCAAAATTTAATGTAGATATACCTGGAAGATACAAGCAGGATGAAAAGTTAAACTAATCATGTCTAACATGAAGTAGCACACAATGAATATTTGGTAGAAAAGTAAATAAGTGAATGAAGAATTCAGTAAAAAGATTCACTTTCTAAATTTATTTTTAGTTTCTTAATTTTGGCTGTCTCACTAAATGGAGATACTTTTCTTTAATTATGCTATTAAAATTTTGTATTAGCCTTTAGAATGTCTACATACTACCCTTTCTCCTTTTCTTGTTTTTTCACTCTGATCTTCCCATTTGCTCATGAGTTTTTGGTGTGAAATATTCTGAAATATCCAAAGAAACATTCTCAAATTCGAGAGGAGGTAGAGAACAGTAGCTTGATATATGAACAAGACAGAATAGAAGGAAAGCACAACCAAGAAATTTCTGGAATGGTAAGATAAATCAATGTGATGGTAGTCAAATAGTTAACCAAATTTTCACTGATTACAGGATTATTACATGGTCCTAGATTGTCAAGTACACAGTGAACTTCAAGCCCACCATACATGTAGCCTTATTGAGGAAATATAAGTCAACTCTTCTCAGGAAGAGGACTATCATAAATACTTAGTTTACATGTTGCTTCTTAAAAAGGTTCAAGGCATTGAGGTAGGCATAAGATTTGATCTTCCAAAGTTCAGGTCTAGTTGGGAGAAATGTGACTGTCAGACATAATGCAAGAAAAGAGCTATAGAAAAATATATAATTTTCAAAAACAGTAGTCTTCTATCATCTCTAACTGCAGTAATTACTCAGTTACTGTGAATCTTACCAATACATTTAAAAACAGGGATATATTAGGCACTAATTTTTGTGGTACAATTATAACTGAGAGCATTGAGATACATGGTTTCTGGAGCAGCCAGACTTTCTCCAAAGACCTGAGCTTAGGGAACTATCCCACATCTATGAAGCAGTTATTGTCCAAAGGTCACTGTACCAGCACACAGCATTTGTCATCTCATTGAACTTCAAAACAACAGGATAGGATACTTCTTCTGAGATTCCTATTTTATCAGTGAGGAAACAGAGATAATAAATGACTCAGAACTATGGCCACCGTTTCAGTCAAAATATCTGACAATAGCACAACTTAGAGGAAGGGAGATTTATTTGATCACAGTTTAGGAGATTTCAGGATTCAGTCCATGTTGGGCTGAGTTACACCAGCAGAGTTCAGGGCATGGCAGTGGGAGGCAGGGAGGAGAGAGAGAGAGCGTAAACAAAGGAATTCAAAGACACAAGAGCAAACCCCAAGCTCATACCCCCAGTGATCCACCTTCTCCAGCCACACCCCATCTCTATCTAGTTACCATCTGATAAACTAATTACAATGGGTTTATCCACTGATGAGATTACGGACCTCATGATTTAAATTTCTGAACATCAACACATGGGCTCTTTCAAGGGACATTCTATATCTAAAACTGTAACAGCCACCATAAATGGTTGATTTGGGATTTGAACCTAGACCCTCTGCTCTAGAGTCCAACCTCTTTAGACACTATAAAGTGCTTTTGTTTCTACTAAAACTAAGTTGAAGATTTTAGGCAAAATGAACAAAGGGGCATATCAGGGAACTTTCACTGGTGTGGAAGTGTTGTCTTTCTTTTTTTCCTCACATGCAACTGAAACTCTAAAGCATCCCCACTCAAGCTGCCATTCAAAGATCCTAACACAAACTGCAATGAAATCATTTTACTACAACAACCTGCAGACACTGTAGGTCAGTTTTCTTGCGGCTTTGCTCGAAATGTGCGCACAATAGTGGGCTAAGAAAGAGGAGATCAGCTGCCCTAGAGCAGCTGTAAGGATGCTGCAGCCAGGGCTAGGAAGTCAAAAGAAAGGTTGTCCCTGAAAAGCATAGATGACTGATGGCCCAAATGTACAAGGGCCTCTGGAATGCTCTTTTATCTTAAGTCACAGTGTTTCCCCCCAACCCCTGGCCTTCCATTCCTTTCATACCTTGTCATCTATCCCTCATGCCTACAGATTTACTCTTCTTTCTGGCTTTGATTAGCCTGCTCCACAACCAACCTCTATCTACCCCGCGTTCCTGTCCTCCCTAAGAGCTAAGAATGCTCTGACATGAGCAAAGCACTCTATCATCATGATGGGAAGTGTCAGGTGCACAAGATAAATGCAAATTTCATGGCCCCACTGCCTTATTCAGCCAAGTTTTATGAGACTGAGAAAACTTGGAACCTTATGCTATGGAGCCCATTTGGTTGGCAGGGAACAGAGCAGACTTTATCCAGCACCGTTTGTTGGCAGCTTTGGTGCTAGATTTATACAGAGTGTTGGAGATTGCTTTGGCTATTGAGGCTGCAGCTCAGCCAGCTGGGGACCTCTCAAGTGAGGGAAGAGTAATGGTGTGAATCCTGGGAGAGAGCGTTCCACCTAAGTGCTCCCAGTGGCATCCTCGGGATCATACCTCAGACTGGAAAGTTGTCGGGCCCCAGTGAGAGTGGACACACACACACACACACACACACACACACACACACACACACACACACACA